>JAFIRS010002618.1:0-197576 GCA_018342105.1 Gonioctena quinquepunctata | reverse complement strand
CGAATCAGAAAGGGGCGAAATATTCGAAAAATTAAAAAAATTGGAAGAAAGTCAAGTGACTTATAGAGCCCAAATTTGGAGGAATGGTATAAAATTGGAAACTGAGAACTTTTTTCTTTGGCTTTTTTCGAAATTTCAAAAAAAACAGATTTTTGAGGATTTTCAAAAAAAAAATTCAAATTTGACGGGTTTAGAGTAGAAATGCCCAAAAAAAAGAGGCTTTTTTTACATTTTCAAGCACAAACTAACTGCGAAGTCAAATTTTCATTATACCTCTTAATAAAAAACTTCCATATGTATATATATATATATTTTTAAAAAAAAAAAAAACAGTGTCACCAAAAATTTCCCAACATCTTTTTTTTTATGTGGTGAGAATTAATACAGATTTCTTGTATTTTCAGTCAACGGCATTCAGGAGGAAATATTCACTTTAGTACCGTGGAAACAATATTGAAAACATTTAAAGAAACTGGCTCTGTAGTCAATCTTTTCAAGACACCACATAAATCAATAATGTATACACACTCTTAAAGAAAGAGATTTCGATATTCGAGCAGGATTTTCATTTTGGTTCCAAGGTGAGAGAGAAATGATATCACATTTCCCTACAGGATTTTATGGACAGACGAGGCCTTTCACGTCGAACGGAACAGTTAGTTCCCAAAATTGTCGCTGGTGGTCCAACAATAATCCAAATTTTTGTAATAGAATGCCGTGACCAATATTCATTCAAGACAAATGTGTGGTGTGGTTTTATTACATAACCAAATAAATGGACCACATTTTTTCAAGAAAATTTGAACAGACATGTACAGAAATTTCATTAGGAATCAGTTGTCTGAAGTTTTGGATAATCTGCCTCTGACGAATTTGTGGTATCAGCTTGAGGGGCACCGATCCACCAAACGTAGAAGTGAAACAGTGTCTAAGTCCAGATGTTTAGGGACGCATGATAGGACGAGATTGGGAAGATTATTGTACAAGATCACCGGGCTTATCTCAATGGACTTTTTTTCTATGGGGTTATCTGAAACAAAAAGTGTATAAGCACATACCATTTGCAAACAAAGAACATTTAGAGATTACCATTCGGGAGTGTTGTGCTAATATAAATCCCCTATTCATTAAAAATGCCACAAAGTCTGTGAATCAAAGGACCATAATTTGTATAGAACGGGAAGGACGGCATACTGAATGATGAATTCGGGTTCTTTATAAGATTATTGAGATAAATCAATGAATGTTACGATGTTTTGTTGTGAATTTGTGAATATTTCGAACTCATCTGCAGCTAACTGGATACAAATCTGTTGTAAAAAGAAATACGAGTGTAATAAGAATGAAGAGAAATTCGTTTATTCGATTAATGACATATTAACGTCCATACATTGAAAATCAGTTTCACAATGAAATGAAAAAACTAGATGAACTTTGCAACAACAAATATATATATATATATATATATATATATCCTGTTTTGTGTATCAAACGATCAAACTCCTAATATCGTTTAAAAAATGTACATTTGATTTTTTTCAATCTTTCAACAGCTGCCATCCCATAAAGATAAAAAATGTGGTTCTAGTTTCTTATTTCAAGTGATGTGTTCCAAATTAAGTACGAAGTGTTTGCTGAGATATGTCACACTATTAGAGCCCTCACATTTTGTCAAACATGCAGATTTCTTACTTGAAAAAAAGGTTTTTGTATCAAGTAATATTATATGTGCATAGCTGACCAACTGGAAGTCCAGTTAGTGCTCTATATCTATACTATCATCTGTTAATATTGTTTTTCTTTGATTTCTCGGAATGAAGGGTCAGACTCAGTCAATTTGTATATCTATTCTTTACAAGTTTCGACATAGTTTCTGTCATCTAAATAAATGATTAAAACATAACACGTTACTTAACACAATATTAAAATATGATTATATAAATTATATCTGTGTGAGGTGTGAGATATGTCACTTACAAAACATTCCAACTATTAGTATTTTTTCCTTTGGCTTGGACGAATGTTTTTGAAGTTGGGTGATTGCGTTGGTATCGAGGTTGATTTATCTTTAATAATTTTTCTCCTTTTATAAGTACACTGGAATATTTGGGAGATTCAGTTATAGTACTGTATTTTGATATAAATTTATATTGCGTCAATGTTACGAATGATTTCTGGCGAGTACTCTCTTTTGGAAAATATTTTTCTTTGCCTCATTCATCTTTATGAGTTCTTAATTAAGACTGGAATAGAAAATCAAAATAATTAATCTGAATGAAAATGCAAATTTTCAATTTCAGATTTTTTCTTTTGAGTTGGGGCCTTTTCAGAATATCTATCAGATGTAGTTCAATGTCCAGCGTGGCTTTAGCCGGAAAAGTAATTGTTTTCTGTTAGACATTAAAAAAAAATAACTTCATTTTAATCGTGGATTTTTCAATTCACAGAAAAATCTTTCTATCAATATTCAAATGAGAATGTTTCCTTTTTCAACATGAATACCCCACAAGAGGTTATCTTGACGATGGAAGATAGTGACTAAAGTTTATCTTTCAGTCGCAGATGATTCCACATCTAATTTTCAACAAATCAATGTAAAGATCAGTTTTCATTATTATTGTTATGTTGTTATGAACAGAGTAAAAACGGTTATATATATATATATATATATATATATATATATATAGGTGTGAAGGTTAGACGACTGTCTGAGTTAAAGAAGAATCCTTTTTAAATTCGGGTATGCAGTCAACAAGGGTATGGAAATCAAAGTGAACTCTTTTTTCTATTCAAGCTTTCGAGTCATTTATTGTCTCTCCATCAGGAACTCTACAATGAATTAAAATTGAACATTATTATATTTGAAAACCAAATAGGCATGTGTGTACTTACGAAAGTGAGGTTAAACCCTTTCACTTGCAGCAATTTATAAAATAACATGTCACAACAGACAACACTATTGGTATAGTCATATAGAGTTAAAACTTTGATCAAAATTGATCATGGATACTTAAACATAAGTGTGAAAACATTTTAAAATTCCAAATGGGCTCTTATGGAGGTCAGTTGGATTCAAGAAGAAGTGGTGACAGGTACTGACAATTGAAGTAAAATGAAGTTAAAATGAAGTTGACAATTGACAAGTATGAAAAATAGATATTAGACTTGTTGCCAACATACAATGAGGTGAAAAATAATACCACCAACCCATCAAGGGTACCAACTTAATGTTAATTGAAACGATTTTGGTATGTCTCATAAGGAGAATGACATAGAAAATAAGTTTTTTAGAAAAAATGAAAAATTTAATACAAACCATTCCAGGGGACCAACTTAAGTTCAATGAATTGAATTGTGGTCTGTCTCATAAGGAGAACGACTGAGTAAATGAATAGATTATACTAGGATTATCAATGTCCGTTCTCAAAGAACCTAATTCAATGAATTGCGTGTGAATGACATGCTTTTGCATTTCCCCTCGTTGAGCCTTAAATCATTTGCTTTACAAAATGCATCTAGGTCTGTCTGAAGATTGAAACATTCGGTCTCATTGTTGATGACCTGATATAGTTTCAAGTCATCTGCATATAATAGTAATGTAACGTAAATAAACTTAACTTGGTTTAACTAATTTATTTAACACTTAATCTACAACTAAATTTATATTACTACGCCTCTGAATAGCTCGATCGTATGGGCTCGTTCAGACTGTCTTACTCCCCTTGAGGGTTGCCTATTTATCTCCGATACAGCATTCTCGATGTGTCGAATTCTTTCAGTTGGCGACGGCATGTTCCAATTGTTTCAATATTGACCGTTGTTTTCCGCGGAAGAGCGACTGGATGGTTCTCGAATATCTCCGGGGATGATCTCATCGCTGTCGATGGCAACGTGTGAGGCGACAGGTCGGCCTAGGTTCGTTACATTGCCCCCTTCTTAAAGAACGTTTCGTCCCGAAATTTCATCCTTGAGTGTGACGATATCCTGCATGACTCCCCATATTCGCACCGTGAAGTTCGATGGAAGTAACACTCCACGGTCTTCATGATCAGTCGTGGAAGAGAGGGTTACAGCAAACCAAAATCCTGACGCCGCTGGATCTGAATATCGCCCTCCAGCATACTTCTACTGACTCTCCAGTCCAACCCATCAATACCACAGGATAGTTTTGGAATTGCTAGATCCGCCAAGATTCTGGTCCACCATAGTATCTCTTAGTTTGGTGAGACTCTTCCAGACATCTTCATAGGACGGTTTATCTTAGGAATGCCTCTTGGTAACTAGGTAGTAGATGTTTCTCTGGCCTTTCTTCAACTGTAGCACCCCACCAACTTCTGGATTCTGCTCCCGCAGTGTTTTGGAGTTGACCAAATTTCTTGGAGAACACTACGGCGATGCCCTGGACATTCGAAGATCTTCTGCCACACAGTGCGCTAGTGCGTAGTCAGCAGGCACCTCGAAAGGTCTCGTGACTCCCTCTAAGTAACCCCATGTAGAACTTTCTGCCCGTTTTGAATACAAGGACATAAACTTCTCGAACGTCATATCATCCTCCGGTGGCTTGAGGGTGCGAACTTTGGTTCATGGTTTTCAGCGTAAGGTGCGACCCTGTTGAAATGGACGTACCGTTGTTTTCCCTCGGGGTGGCTTATGGATTCGGTACACAAGGTCGTTTATCCTTTTCACGATTTTTTACGGGCCTTCCCACGAGTTCCGCAACTTTGGTGATAGTCCACGACGACGTTTGGGGTTGTACAGCCAAACCAGGTCATCAACCTTAAATCCTCCAGCGTCGGCCTTGATGTCATAGGTCTTCTTCATTTTATCGCTGGCACTCTGGATGTTCAACCGGACTCGTTCGTGGATGTCGTCCATTCTCTGCCGAAGTTTGCTGACGTAGTCCTCTCCCGCAGTGTCTTGTCCTGGCGGTATCCCAAACTTCAGGTCACAAGGCAGTCGCAGTTCTCGGCCCATTATAATACTAGCAGGGGAGTTTGACCGGTTGACTCGTGTACTGCGGATCGATAGGCCATCAGGAACAAATGAAGATACTGGTCCCAGTCTCTTTGATGGTCAGAGACAACCTTGGACAAGTGGCGGTTGATCGTCCTGTTCATTCGTTCCACCATTCCATCGGACTGCGGATGTAGGGCCGTGGTTCTTGTCTTGCGGATGTTCAGCAGTAGACATATTTCTTGGAAAAGGTTGGATTCGAAATTTCTGCCTTGATCCGGGTGCAGCTCCATTGGAATACCGAATCGACATATCCACTCTTTCACCAAGACGTCGGCGACGGTGATGGCTTCCTGGTTGGGCAGGGCATAGGTTCCGCCCACTTACTGGTAGTCCATTCCACAGGATGTATTTATTCCCGTGGTCGGATACGGGAAACGGGCCGGCGATGTCAATGGCGATTTCTCGAACGGGCTGCCTACGTTGTACCTGACGCATCGGGGCCTTGGGTCGTATTCGAGGTCCATTGCTAGCAGCGCATACAGCGCACTTCCTGCACCAGTCCTGGACGTCAACGACAATTGGCCCAGTAAAACCGTTGCCTCACTTTCTGCAGGGTCTTCGTCCTCCCAGATGTCCTCCGGCGACTCCATCATGGATTTCCGCAGCACTTCCTCTCTTCTGTTCCTGGGAACAATTATTTGGCGTCTGTCTTCCCCACCAATATCGGCCTCCAGCACACGTTTCAGGATCCCTTGTCCAGAATAAGAGAGTTCCATTGTGCCCAATAGGACTTAACATCCGGCGAGTACCCTGCGACTTCCTGCAATCGAAGACCATCGATTGCCCTTCTTCCAGCTGACGACTAAGCCAAGGTCGGGGTCTCTCTCTTGGTCTTTCTGGATCTTGCTGTCATTCCAGTTGTCATCCATTGCCGCGGTTCTACAAAGTGTTGCTTCTTTCTCTTCTGCTCGTCGGCAATGTAGGCAATCATCTGGACATGGTCTTCGCACAAGACATCTGCATCCTTATGGCTAGTTCCGGCTCGATGTTCGATCTCGAAATCGAATTCTTGGAGTCTCTCGATCCAACGTGCTCACTGACCCTCAGGATTTTTGAACTGTAAGAGCCATTTGAGAGCTGCATGGTCAGTTCTCAACAGGAATCTTCTTCCATACACGTACTTGTAGAAGTGTTCCCTCCCTTTACAACAGCTAACAGCCTCGCCTGGTGACAAAAGTATTGCGCTCTGGTTTGCTAAGCGTCTTGCTGAAATAACCAATGACCTTCCCTGTCCCTCCTGGATCTGAGATGGGACAGCTCCAAGTCCCACGTTGCTGGCGTCCGTATCCAAAATGAATTTCCCTTTGGGTAGGGGATAGCTCAGTATAGGTGCGTTGATCAAAGCTCCTTTCAGCTTCCTGAATGAGTCTTGACATTCTTCGGACCACTGGAATTTTTGTTTGGCCTTCCGTGAGCTTGGTCAGTGGTTTAGCGATGTTGGCGAATCCCAGCACATATCGGCGATAGTATGTGCATAAACCAAGGAAACTTCGAAGTTGGTGAATGTCTTTGGGATGGGCCAATCCTTAACAGCTTTGATCTTCTGGTCGTCCACTGCTACTCCTTCCCCAGAGACAACGTGGCCGAGGTATCGTACTTCTTTTTGGAACAGATGGCATTTCTTGGGGCTCAGCTTCAATCCGGGTTCCTCAGTCGCAGGAATACTTCCTCCAAGTTTTCCGTGGTCCTCAAACGATCTGCCGACCACAATTATGTCGTCAAGATACACTAGACACGTGTTCCACGAGAGTCCCTTCAGTACTGTTTCCATCAATCTTTCGAATGTGGCGGGGCATTACAGGCCCGAATGGCATAACGGTGAACTGCCTACAATCCGGGAGCCGATGGTAAAAGCAGTCTTTTCTCGATCTTCCTGAGGCCAGTTCTACTTGCCAGTATCCACTCTTCAGATCAAGGGTCGAAAATCGTGGAACCAACCAACGTGTCTAGGGTGTCATCTATTCTCGGGAGAGGGTAACTGTCCTTCTTCGTGACATTATTAAGTTGGCGATAGTCTACACAAAGCGTGTCGATCCATCCTTTTTCTCACCAATTACGACTGGAAGGACCAGGGACTGTCAGATGGTTCGATAACCCTTCTTTTCCCATATCGCTGACTATTTTGTCAGCCTCTTCCTTCTTGGCAAGGAAGTCTTCTTGCTGATTGCCGGATCGGCCCGGGCACCCCAGTATCAATCTTGTGCTGGACCACATTAGTTCGACCTCCTTTTCCTTGTCCGGTATCGAAGATGTCTTGGTACTTTTGACTAAATCTCTTAGTTTGGGCTGTTGGGGCTGGTTTTATGTCTTTGGAAGAGATGGCAACTAATTTTTCTAGTTCTGTGGGCAAGTTGTTGGGTTGGCTAATCGTACCTCGTACGCCCCGGATCTAGATGAAACTGACGGCAGTGCCCCAAAATTGTTCCTTTCTTCAAGGTCACTGGGAAATAATTGACATTCATGACCCTTACCGGCACAATTTTGTCACCCGCAACAATGTCTTCCCTAGTGCAATCCCTCGTCAATTTTCTCATCATGAAGTTTGGGCTCGAACATCACCACGTCTCCACTGCTCGCACTCCCGTCCAGGCGAGCCTCCAGAATGGTTTCAAGCCCTCTCAGGTACGCTTACATCTTCAGCCAACAGCACACGGATAACTCCTCCTCCTCCCATGAAGCACCAGCTCTTCTCCGTTGACACGTAGGACGCCGTCTTTGAAATCAATTCAAACCCTCTGGAATTCATGATGTCCATTCCGATGATTGCATCGTCTTCGATGTCCGCTACAAGTGCCTGATGTTTCACTTTGTGCCGCCCAAAATTATTTCAATCGGTAGCTCGCCATATCGGTAGCTGGCTCCCCTGTTGCTGTGTAGCTTCAAGTTGTCCAGTTCAATCCGTTCCGGTGTTCTGGCAAAGGAAGGTCCGAGAATTGTCCTAGTCGCACCTGTATCTAGCAGCATGGTGCAAGGCTCGTTATTGATGGGACCGTCTACGAAAACACCTTTGTTCTGTCGTTGAAGGATAGCGACATATGCGTTGTTAACCGGGGCTTGCCGGACCATGCCGACGATTGCCCCCTTTTCGTCGACCTTTTTTGGTTTTCCTGCATCGGAGTCGATGAATGTTGGACATTTGCTACGCACATGTCCAATTTCACAATTCCGGCATCTTATCTGTCTTTTTTCAGGCAACACTTCTTCATCACTTTTCTTATGGCGGCTTCCAAGTTAGCAGGCTCCGGTGAGTCTTCCTCAATCGTTTGAACTTTACTTTGGGTTTTGCAGCATTGTTTTGCTGCTTCGAATTCAAAGCTCGTGCCGAGTGCGTCTACAAGATGTGTTGGATGAGCTAATATCAACGCTTGTCTGGTTTCTTGGTCACGGAGTCCATCCAAGAATGCCTGAACCGCTAATCGCTCCATTACATTCTCCGGTGTGGCTGGATATGCGAGACGAACCAAGCGTGCAATGTCAGCTTCGAATTCTTGTAAGGATTCGCCCGATTTCTGGCAGCGATTTTCAGTTGGGAATTGGTATACGTGTTCCAAATGGGCCTGGCCATATCGTAATTCTAGATGTTTAATCAGCTGATCCATAGTCCTTTTCTTGGGCGGTAGAGTTTGTAGAATATTCGTCGCTTCTCCACGTAATGCAAGTGTTAGTGCACAGCTCTTTCCCCTGCATTCCATCCATTTGCTTTGGCCGCTGCTTCAAACTGCCGGCGGTAATTTGCCCATGGGTTTTCCGTCGAACTGAGGCGGCTTCATGGAAAGCTTCCCTATTTCTGAAATGACCTTGACATCTTTTATACCCTCTTGAACTTTATCCACGTTCAAACTCAAAGTCCAGCATTGCATTTCGTTAACCATCTCTGTGGAGGATGCACTATTAATTTGTTTTTCTAGTTTACTGTTCTTTTCCTTTCTTTTGTCCATTTCTGTCTCAACGGTTTCCCATTCTTTCTTCTTGAAAATTGAGCCACACCACACAATTCTTTTTTAGGCCTTTTGTGTTTTCCAGGAACTTCTTTTTTTAGGCATTCTTGTGTTTTCTAGGAAGCTTCTCTTCCAGGTTTCTTGAATTTTCTTGAAGCTTCTCTTCCATATTTCTAGAATCTTCTCTTGAAGATTTAAAAGAATTTTCCTGAAGTTTCTCTTCCAGATTTCTAGAATTTTCCTGAAGTTTCCTTCCAGATTTCTAGAATTTTCCTGAAGTTTCTCTTCCAGATTTCTAGAATTTTGTTGCAGTTCTTCTTTCACGGATTTAGTAGTTTCTTCGAGTTTATTCATTACCAAACTTAAATCACCTCCGGGAACTTCGAAAAAAAAATGTTTCGGGGTCCTCACCTTCTTGTATAAGTCCTTCTGCAAGTCTTTCCTGGGTACTTGCTTTTTACCTTTGTTTCCAGTTCCCTTTCCTCCAATTCCTGTTTCAATTCCGCTACCTTCAAATCCGCAAGGCGCACTTTTCTTAGACACATTTGTTTTTGACGAGGTATCAGTCTGTTTTACACGAAAAGTTATCAGTTTGTTAAAATTCACTTCGCGAATTCTTTTCCACGGGCCACCAGTCTATTGTCTGTTTCACGCGAAGAGTGTATCAGTTTATATTCCCACGCACAATTGTCCCTTCGCGAAAACCGGGCCACTGTCTATTTTGGGCGTACAGAAGGTCTATCAATTTATTTTTCTGACTATCCACTCCACGATCCTTGTTTATTTTCAAAATCCCACTTCTGACACCAATTGTAACGTAAATAAACTTAACTTGGTTTAACTAATTTATTTAACACTTAATCTACAACTAAATTTATATTACTACGCCACTGAATAGCTCGATCGTATGGGCTCGTTCAGACTGTCTTACTCCCCTTGAGGGTTGCCTATTTATCTCCGATACAGCATTCTCGATGTTTCGAATTCTTTCAGTTGGCGACGGCATGTTCCAATTGTTTCCAATATTGACCGTTGTTTTCCGCGGAAGAGCGACTGGATGGTTCTCGAATATCTCCGGGGATGATCTCATCGCTGTCGATGGCAACGTGTGAGGCGACAGGTCCGGCCTAGGTTCGTTACAGTAATTTTGATGATTTTATATAATTACCTATATCGTTAATGAATATGACGAATAATAGTGGCTCTAAAATTGAGCCCGAGGTAGGTCTTATTATTCTCGATTTTTTCCCATTAAATGAGACAAATTTATCTCGGTCTGTTAGGTATGATTTCAATAGCCCTACCAAAGATTCATTCATGGAATAATTTTTCAGTTTAGAGATCACTGTTCCGTGGTTTACTTTATCGAAAGCCTTCGCTAGGTATGTGTCTATCACATGTTCTTGTTGTCCTGTGTCTACATATCACATTTTCAATATGCCCATAAACTTTATTATACAGAACAAATTTTTGATCGTGACGGAAGTACTGTCACGGGTCTATAATTTATTATCATGCTGTGATTACCAGACTTGTGAATTGGGATAATACGACCTATTTTGAATCGCTTTGGAAATACACTGCTTTGAATTACCGTATTGAAATAAAAATATCCATATAGCATTTGAAAAAGTAGGGTGCAAAGCCCTACGCCTGCCGATGCTTTTGGTTTTAATGACTTTATTGCACTGCATATTTCTTGTTCAGTGATAGTAGATATAATCAGTTCTCGAAGATTTATATTATGATTGATTTCATTGCTTACTGGAGGGTTATTGTTGTAAAGTGATTGAAAGAACTCCGCGGCGCAGTATATCTTGATCATCCGTAATAGTTTCATTATTGTGTTTAAAGTTATTCGCTATTTTATTATCTTTCTTTTTTTTTGTTTATATAAGACCAGAATTCCTTAGAATTCAAGCTAATATTACTCCCGATTGTTCGTAAGTATTCCTGTTCGCATTGGGTAATTAATGCTTTTACTTTTGTCCTCAATTCCCGGATTTTCGCCCTGTACTCATTTTGCCTCGGTGATGTACGTTTTGATTTTCTTAAGTATATTTGCTTGCCTCTAATCACTATTTTGTTCAGCATTATACCAGATGGGATATTCGTTTTTATTATTTGACTTCACTTTCCTTTTCGGAAGGCATTCAGCAAAGATAGCGTAGTGCTGTATAAAAACTATCTACAAGTTCATCTGTGTCCTGGGATACTAGTACGTTACCCCAGTCATATTGAATTAGTTGGTGGTAGAGTTTATGAAAATCCCCTTTTTTGAAATCGTAAGTATATTCTTCGGTATTGTCTCTGTCTGTGTCACTTGCTACGGTTTTCTGTAGGGTAAAATATATCTGAGAGAACAACTGCTCCACCCATATCACATCCAGAAGGTGCATGCCATGAAACCTCAAGATTTTCCAGCCCGACTGGAATATGCCAATTGGTTCATGGGTAAACAAAGATAGGATAATATAACTTTTATTAAACGAGTTTTTTGTGATGCAGGTTTTAATAGAGATGGAGTTATTAACTCTCACGAACTCCACATATGGGCCGAAGAAAATCCCCATGGCATATTGCAATCTAAAATTCAACAGAAATTGATTCAACGTGAATATTTGGGATGGTATCATAAGAAACCATCTTATAGGATTCGTTCTACATGATCGAAGGAATGGAGAAAGTTATTTAACTAGGTGAATCGACTTTTGGAACATGAAGAGATATAGATATGTGGTTTATGCATGATGACGCTCCTCCTCATTTCAGTTTGATTATGCGGTACCACCTGAAGCATATTTTTCTCAATAGATAGATTTGTAGAAGAGGGCCAGCGCGGTCTCCGGATTTGAATCCATTAGATTTTTTTTGTGGGGGAATCTCAAAAGCCTTGTTTACGCTACACCTATTCTCACAAGAGATGACTTGTTGAATAGAATAACATTACATGAAGCCATACGAAACAATCATGAAATGCTATTTCAAGTATAGGAGGGAGGGGGTGTCTTCCCAGACTTCGAAAATGTATTGAAAGAGGAGCAGGTCATATCAAAAGTTTTTGTTGTGGATTCTTCTTTTCTGTTTGCTCTTGCGATTGATATTTACGCTAAGAATTTCGTTAGGTAAAAGTGTTTGCATAATTAAAATTTGTAATAAAGGTTTTACCCATTATTTCTATGGTCATTATAAATAAATCACAGTGCCTCCCGTACTCTCGAAAATTTTCGAATATTCTATGCTTTCTCAACTCCTCAACTTTTTGAACGTGAATAACTTACTTCATCCCGATCAACATGGTTTCCGTACAGGACATTCAACTATCAGTGCTATTAACTCTTTTTATGGAAACATTATACAATCTATTGAAACTGGACAAAATCCAACAGGAGTCTTCTGCGATCTTAGTCGAGCTTTCGACTGTGTAGTACACGAAAAAATTGCTTGATAAACTTTATCTTAATGGAATAAGAGGTAAACCTTACGAATGGTTCAGTTCCTTTCTTGAAGGAAGAATCCAGCGGGTAAAAATCAATCACACCAACAATATTGAAACAATAACCCATGTGTCAAATCCACAACAAAATAACATTGGTGTTCCCCAAGGGTCCGTCCTAGCACCTATACTCTTTATAATTTATATAAATGAACTGCCAACTGTTCTGCCAAGAGCCTTCACCTGTTTGTATGCGGATGATGCTACCCTGCTTTTCTGTGATAAATCCGCAGTAGAACTCCAAAATAAAATAAACAACACAACTGATGCCCTACATAGTTGGCTGAGCAACAACTCTCTGTTTCTCAATACCTCAAAAACAAGTTTTACTACTTTTCATACCAGGCAAAACACCAATCCACCTTCCCTGGACCTGAACATCTGCGGCACACCTCTTGAACATAGTACATCCTCCAAATTCTTAGGTATAATAATCGACAACGATCTTAGCTTTAAATCACATTGCAATAATCTGACTAGCTCTCTACACTCCAAATGCTACCAAATTAGAATCCTCAAACGCGTTTTGGACAAACCTAGTTTGCTCCTATTTTATCACGCCAGGTACAATCAAGAATTTGCTACGCAATCACAATATGGGGAGCTCCCAGCAGCGAAAGACGTATTCATAGCACAAAGCGAATGATACCTTGCCTTGCAAACGTCTCCCAGCAGACGTCATGTCGAGATCTTTTTAAGAAACTTGGAATTCTACCACTCCCTGGTCTTTTTATCTTAGAAGTCATAACATATATTCACGCGAATAAAAAAACGTTTCCCACAAACAACCAATATCACAATTATAATACGAGAAAAAAAAAACGACTTCCATTTACCACCCTCACATCTCACCATTTCTCAAAAATCACTGAACGTGATAGGACTGAGATTATACAATGTACTTCCAAATGAGCTGAAAGTAATAGAACAGACGCATATTTTCAGAAAAAAAATCAAAGCATTTTTATTGGGCATTACTCCATACAACCTTGATGAATATTTTGAATATTTTTAATGTTTTTTTTTTATTTTATTGTTATAACAAACATTTTACCTGAAATATGTTCACATTTATAATTGTTCAGATATTTATAATATTTTTATCGATTTTGTGAGTTGATATCGTTGATGTGTGTCTCATTTTATCTATATCCAACTATGTATTGTATTTTATGAATAACTTTATTTATACATGTACTTTGTTTTGACTTGTCCTATAGCTTTATGAGCTCGCATTTGGATCAATAAACTATCTATCTATCTATCTATCTATCTAAATCTTTTCAAATAATGGTGGACGTCTCAGGTTGGATGGCGTCGAATAAAAGTGCAATTTTATCAAATATCGTTGCTCCGATAAACTTTTCACAGGAGTTCTTTTATTAAAAAAATTGTCCGGGAAACCTTGTTGAGAAATATTGAAAAATCTCATTTATTTCAAAGTTTTGGGGTGTGGACCATCGGGCGTAGTCCATTCCTGACTTTGTAGCCGACGAAATCAAAAAGGAGGTGGTTCTCTAGTCGACGCGTATATTTTTTTTTATTTTTTATTTAAGTATGATCACGCATAACTTTTCACAAAGCAGTTCGATTTCGATAATTATTTTTTCATTGGATAAGGTATACTTCGAAGTTGGTCCCACTTGAATTTGAGACGAAAAAATACATCCCTAAGGGTAGAAAAATGGAGGATATTGATCGTTCACCCTCTGAATTTTGGTCCGTTAACCGATTCTATCAGGCATAACTTTGTAGTGATTTTTCCAATTTGGATGTTTTTTTTTTTAGATAGGGTATACCTCATAAATGATCATATTTCAATTTGGAATGAAATAATCCACCCCTATGGGTAGAAAAACAGGGGATGATTGATTTTTCACTTGTGAACATTGGCACACATACAGTGCCGGTTTATCCTATACGCGGAGTAAACGGCCGCTTAGGGCCCGGATCCCCGAAGGGGCCCAGTTGTGGCACGCTTTATTTAAAAGTGTAGTGTACTCAGGTGGCCATCATTATTAGTGTCTCAATTATTCAGTTGTGTAGTTGTGTTGTGAATAACATAATCCATAATTCGTTTCGCACTGAAACATTTTCTAGTAAGTATTTCATTTTTCATTTAATAATTATTATTTTCACTTTTATATTTCTTTCACAGATTCATGAGAGCAGAGAGCAGTCAGGAGGTGAATTTTATTCATGAAACGAATGACTTTCAAGCATAAAATCGCCGGGTTGTTATTCTCAAACCCCAATATACTATGCTAATAAAAAATGATGGGTTGTGAAGGAGTGAAGGTGTTGTGATTTGTTACCTAGAACTGATGCGTAACGTAACATTTTGTTTCTTTATCGTTGACTCGTTCTCGGTTCTCTGACGTTTTGATGTTATCCGTTATTATTGATTTGTTAATATATTTGTGATCATTACACAATAGGCGAGATCACAAACTCGTAAATTCGCCTCATATGTACTTGAAGTTGAAATATAGTGATAACATATTATGTGTGCATAGTTTTTCCTGGAAGTTATTGTGTAATATTCGAATAAACGCTCCTTTAAAACCCTCAAATTCAGTGAGATATTCAAACACAGCGTTATTGCCGCTTCTTTTGACGTCATATGTCCAATGATTTGGCATTTACTTGAGTTGCCAGTGTCACTTTTTTGTGGAACTTCTGAGGAAATGTTATTCTGTTCCATCCTTTGAAAGGAACAGAACTTGGGTCGGCATATGTGATATTGAAAAGAAGACTTCGAATTTGATAGCCGTTCTTGATTTAGTTATTCTTGAATAATATGTATGTATACCGAGTGTTATGTCATTATTTTTTCGGCCTGATCTCATTGTGAAGAAATATTATGAATAACACTTGGCAACGCTGTAAATCCTGGCACTCTCCGTGATCGGCGAGTTGCCAGTGTCAGTATTTTGCGGAACTTCTGAGGAAATGTTATTCTGTTTTATCCTATGAATAAAACAAAACTTGTGTTAGCAGGTGTTATATTGGAATGAAGACTTGGTATTTGATAGCTGTTCTTGATTTAGTTATTCTTGAATAATATTTATGGATACCGAGTGCTATATCATTACTTTTTCAGCCTGCCTTACATTGTAAAGAAACATTATGAATAACGCTTGGCAACTCGCGATCGGCCATAGTTCTGAACTTGTAACGTCACATCCTGGCGCGGTTTCCGCAGTGTTCAAACAGGAACATTTCTTTGGGATTTTTTTTTTGAAAAAACAAATTAAAAAATCCAACCACTTTTCTTATCGTTCTGGATATTGTAGTATTTTTTTCAAAAATTAGTGATCTCACCTATTAGCAGAGAATGTACATGTTTAGGTCATTAGTCAATATGAGCTACCAGCATATGTCAGGAGCAGATAACATCAAAAGAACTAAACTCCAAGAAGACATAAGAAGAACTGACACAAACGAGGTATCCGGGTGTTCAAATAGCGATATGATAATAATGAAATTCATGTTGAATCTGCTTGTATGGAAACGAATGACAATAAACTTACATGACGTAGAAATATTGATTCGAATACGAATATTGAAGATATTGTACGCGAAAAATCTGTCCGAATTTCGGAATTGCCTAACTTGATGACGGACATTTTTATAAATAGAGTTTTGGATGATTTACCCAAAAGTGATAAACTCGAGGATATAGAAAAAGTGTACAAAGATAATGATCAAACCTTTTTTAGAAGTTTAAATGAGTCTCTCTTCTACTGTTCAAAATCAAACGGAGGCAGTGAAAATAGGGAATGGCTAGTTTATGACTCTAAGTCGAAATCAATATTTTGTTACCCATGTAAATTGTTCTTTGAACAAAAGAGCGTTCTCAGTTCCAAATATGGATACAGTTATTGAAGATATGTTTCTAAAATCATTAAATCACATGAAGGGTCTAAAAATCATATGGCATCTATGTGCACTCTAGCTATGAGGTTGTCAGCGACAAAAACAATCGAAGTTAGAAGTTGAGAAGGAATATGAATATTGGAGGAAAGTACTGAAACGTATCATAGCTACAATAAAAATTTATCTTCTGAAGGTTTAGCTTTCAGAGGAACAAATGAGAATATAAATAGCCAACATAGAGGAAACTATTCGAGCTGTTTGGTGTACCTTGCAGAATTTGCTAGTTTTTCAGCTGAACATTTGCATAAATATACAAATAAGGGCAAAGGAACAGTTAGCTACTTATCACATCAGATATGCGACGAGTACATAATTACAATTGACAAAAAATTAATCAGATCAAATTAAATCGGCCAAATACTATTCCATTATAGTTGACTCTACATCTGATATTAGCCACTGTGATCAACTCACTTTTATTTTGAGATATCTACATGAAGGGCAAGTGGTTGAGCGATTTCTAGGTTTTATAAAAATCGAACAACACACTGGAGAGTATCTTGAACGTGTTATTTTGAATAAACTGAAAAAGTTGTATTTGAAAGTAGAAAATTGTCGAGGACAATCCTACGATAATGCCTCCAACATGTCAGGTAAATAAATAGGTTTGCCAACTAGGATCAGAGTGTTAACGCCGACGGCTATATATATATATATATATATATATATATATATATATATATATATATATATATATATATATATATATATATATATGTTCGAATCATTCACTAAATTTAACTTTGCCTGTGAATTTTGCCTACACGCTACTCATTACTTCTCTTTGGTCTAAGAGGTATACACATTTTTCTCTTCATCTACTCATCGTTGGTCAGTATTGTCGGAACAGTGCAAGTTTTCCCTTAAAAGACTGAGCGATACCAGGTGGTCAGCACGATATGATGCGGTATTTGCTCTTTATCTGAACTACAAGTCGGTAGTAGAGATTTTTTCTAATATGGCACAAGACAATAATGAAAAACCGAAGAAGAGAAGTGAAGCACTGTCACTGGGTAACAAAATGGGAGAGTTCGAAACAGTATTAATGACTGTCATGTGGCCCAAAATATTGGTAAGAGTCAATGCAACGAGCAAAAGTTTGGAACATCCGAAACTGAATATTTGTAAGGGCGTAGATTTATTGAAATCATTGGTTTCCTTCATACAAACCGTAAGTGAAAAATTTCAAGTGTTTTTCACTACCGATGAATATGCGATGGAAGAATCGATCAATAATCTAAAAGCTACCCATAGTTTAGATATCGATGCTCAAGTTTTCAATAAGGAAATAACCCACTTTCGTCTATTATGTGATAATATGTACAAAGAAACATTTTTTGATAAATTTAAACTTGTCCTAGGCTGGAAATCTACATTTCCAAATTTCTTGACCATTTTGGATTTTTTTTTCACAATTCCTATTTCAAATGCATCTGGTGAGATATCCTTTTCGGCCCTGAATAAGATTAAAAACTATCTGAGATCCACAACTGGCCAAGAAAGATTAGATGCCCTCTCTGTTTTGCATATAAAAAGTGCCAGTCTAGATCTAATGGATAACGACGAATTGATTAATGCATTCGCGAAAAAAAAAATCGAGAAAAAGATATGTTTGATCATCGTGTACTATATAGTTCAATTTTATATTATACCAAAGAAAATTCTTCATTTTACCTTTCTTGTTTATTTCAATGATTTTGTTTACTCTTCAATATTTCATTTATTTTTATTTCGTTTTTTTTATGTACCTATGTTCCTATGTAAAAATCGTGAAAAATATATATTTTATTCTCTACTATAGTTCAATCAAAAATGTTTCTTTTTTTTTTTTATTTTATATATACCAAGAAATTTTTTCTTTTTTTTTTTTTAATTTATTTTTTTTATTTTATTATCAAAATTTTATGTAGGTATATGTTCCTGTGTAATTTATTTTATTTGTCGAAATAGGAGATTTAAGCCGGTTCTGGCTCTCCCCCTACCACTATGACGTCACGTGTGACCTTGAATGGTTGCAGGTGTGCAATGTGTGTGTGTTTGACCTTGAGATTTGACTTTGAGATTTGTCATTGAGTTTTGACATTAGGTTTGGTCGACTTTGAGATGCGACTACAGTTTTGACCTTGAGTTTGACCTTGAGATTCATAACATTAAGTTAAGACTTTGAGATTTGACCTCGAGTTTTGATGTTGGGATTGTTTCGGCAACCTCAAGATTTGATCTTGATTTTTTTTGTTTGACATTGACCAAAGTTGTGGTGTAGGCATACATATTCTGTGCAGTCATGACTTTCATGAATCCTTGCAGTCTCCAAGCGAGGAGGGCGTTTATCCAGTGAGAGAGCTAAGAGTGAACTGCGAGTATTGATGAGTGTGTTGATGGTCAAGTGCGCAATGACCTTCACACCCCCATCTACTGGAAATGGGGTGGGGATGTCTCCTATAAAAATGTGTGGAGTCGTTGATGAGAAATCAGATGTAAGATAATATCATCAGAGTGAATACAGAGTACGAGAAGTTTCTCAATTCAGTGAGTGTATATTTTATAAGGTGAAATAATCTATATTTTTTCATACAGTCTTACTATGTCTTTTCTTCCAAAATTTGTGGATTTGAAGAGAATCAATTCTTCAATAATTGAAAAAAGGGTGGGAGCTTTCGAACAAAGACCAATATCATCATTACCCATCGGTAAAGCTTTCAACATAATTTGTATGACGATTTGCATAACCCGATATGGGAGATCTATTCTAATGACATTACGTGATGATAAGGATACTTTATTCAAACCATGGTTGTCAAAAAGTATTTCAGATGAATTCGATGCGGACAGTGTCAGTTGCATAAATGCTTCAGATTTCAAATATACAATAACATATGTGGGTCAGAGTCCACAAGTAGCAGGGGGTTTAAGAACTCGACCTCTAGTAGAATTCAACTTCATTGAATGATAATAATGTTTATATGTTAATAGTTAGGATGTAGTGATTTTATGTTGAATATAGATATTTCTCCATTAAAAAATAACATTCAGTGTAGAAGTAATATATTTGGAGCATCACTTTTTTTCATGTAAGTAAAATTATTTGAATATCAATGGAATATATTAACACTTCTTTTTTTCGTTTCAGTTTTCAATATGTGGATGCATTACTCGAGTCAATGTTGGACGGAAGCCGTGGAATCAATACAGCCATCGAGAGATTGAACTCCTACTTGAATGCCTTGAGTCAAGATGTCCTCCATGCTACAGTCTATGATTTGAATTTTTGCTTCGATGAAGATGAAATCCAAAGATGTGCACATTTATCCGAGAAGAATGTCAAGGGTACAATACTTTGTGAGGAATTCAGTCAAGGAGCCTTGAACTTGCAACAATTCTGTGAAGAAATGATCAAATTGGATCTGGAAGGATTTCTCCACATCCTTTTACCATTCCTACCTGATGACATCATCGGGAAATATCAACTATATGATGAATATGATGATGAATATGATCATGTAGATATTTGATATGAAATAAAACATATATTTACAAAATCTTGTTTATTTATTTTCCATTACACATAAACATTATTGATATACTTGAAAATATTCAAAATAAAATATTGAACATTTCAAAGTGAATTACGAACAGAGCCATCCAATGCATTGTAAGTCAAGAAGGTGTCGTGTATAATGAGTGTTTAGACTTTGGTGTTGGCTGGAAATTTAGTTTTTCTTGTTTCGAACTCCAGCTTGATATCCACTGTAGATGATTTTGTAGCATTCGGTTGATGTGAACAATCAATGATGAACAGGGGATTCTGTTGAAATGCCTCAAGGTCCATAAGAGGTTCACTCATATCTTTGTCATAATAACTACGTTGAAAGTCCTCATATGCATAGTAAGCTGAAGAGAATAGTTTTTTATCAAAGTCCAGGTTCCAACGCTCATATGGGTAGACTTCAGAGTTCAAATACACTCGGATGTTATTAATGTCTGCATTTATGAATTTTGTCACATCCAGTGTTCTGTTTTCGGATGCGTTGGTACTTTGAAAACCAATAATTATGAAGCGAGGTGTTTCCAAAGTGTTGGTTGTTTTTATTGCCCATATGTCTGAAGATGTGCTACGCAATGAGGGTAATTCATAAAGATCCCACATACGATAAGCCAACTTGATTTTTGAATTCAGACCACTCTTATTCATTCTACTGAATAATTTGAGCTTCTGCTTGTCATCGGGCACAACATGTTTTATTTTCCATTCAATCTTTGTAATTTCCAAAGAGGCATCAACTTAAAATATCCAAATTATAAATGACTGGGTGCATCAATGATGTGTTGTTTTGTGTCGGAAAGTCTCCATCCAGTTGTCAAAAGCATGTGAGAGTGTGATTGACCAAATGGAACCATATTCTTCATTGCCTGGTTTTCGAACAACGGCAACTTGCTCACCACCCATTTCATAGCGGATCTCATCGAAGAGGAATGCCAAAGCATTGTTGGAAAGATAGCATACTTTGTTCACTTCATTTGGTTTGAATTTTCCCTCAATGTAAATGAAACTGTCGGCAATGTCCAGTATTACATCTTGATTGTTGATTGCAATTCGGATTTCATCTGAATTCTTGAACAATGGTGATCCGTACGGCTTATAGGTATGTTCGTGCAGACTAATGAGAGAATGATCGACCACTGGTTCATTGAAAATATTCAACTTGTCCCTGTTTGCTTCGGGCACCATTTTATTGTCCAATAGATTTTAGAAAATTAAGATCTCTCGCTCACAATGTATGTCTTTGCCGTTCAGCATACACTTGTGGAATGAACTTCTTCCTGGTGAAACTTTTTTTTTTGACGATATTCGATGGATGACGATCTTTGTTAGGTGAAAATATTTCGTATTCACTGTTTTGTCGTTTGTTGTAGCAAAAACCCATTACATTCGTTATTGTAATTTTTTCAATTCCAATATAACAACTATTTCTTCCACACTACCGAAATCAATGAGATTATTTCGATGATCCAATATGCGCAGAGTAATGTTGTCGAAGAACTGACGTCCTTCCAGGCTGATGGGCATATAAATAATGTTGTTTGGCTCTTTTGTTATATTATAACCCGGCTCAACATCAACATCGAATGAAAAAAGGATATGGTTCTCTTCGTCATTTATGTATGACCCTGAAATGATGTTGCAATCCAATCGAATGAGTCTCACTGGTACAATATTTACAGGAGATGTATATTCATGCATGCGATTTGCACTGAATTCTTTTTTCTTGAATCCCAACAGGGATGCTATTGAGTTTTCATGTCTCAGGTCCACCACATACTTTGATTGCATCATACATTTGAATGTATTATTGTTTGCTCGAAGGCTGAACAATTCATCCAGTGTGGTGTCATCATGTTTCGCGCCATGAAATACGTGGAATTCAAGTTCTCGTTGGATAGCAGCATTTATTTCTTCTATCTCATATGCGCCACTTGGTATTTCTATATTATATATCATACTGAGTGTATTTTTCTCTAAAGGGATGGCAAAAGTGATCAAGTTGTTTGTTTCCGTGACATTGTGGATTGTGTTGCATCCATAGAACCCCAAAAGCCCCAATCCATAACGGCTATTCTTATCCAGCTAAATGGGTGGGTAGAAGTCTGCACTCAAGACGCTGGATCCAACAGCTTGTAGCTCGAACTTTCGTGACATGACTGATTGCATTCATATGATAACAAATCATTTTATTGTTGTTCACAACACATGTGATATAATTTTCTTCGTTTCCTCGGCGGCATTGTGTGTCCCAATTCAACTTGATGTTATTGGCGCCAATATTAAATACGTGGTGCAATAACAACAAAATAGTTTCCGAGGTATGGGTCCTCATTCACATCACTGGAATTTGATGTTCCAACACTTGCATTGTCCATATGATGTTCATAGCAATATTTATATTTCAAAATATCAATATCCTCTTGAAGGTGTTTGGGAAGTTTTTCCCAAACCGATGCAATTTCATTAACTGCACAAGAAATCATGACCTCTTTGGGCATATCTGCAAGTTGACCTTTACTCATTTTTTTCAAGCTGCGTAATCTTGAATATGCGAAGAGGGAATGCCTCATTCTCTTAACAGCCTCTCGATCCATTTCTGGCGTGAAATCCATTTTAGTTTTTTCGGGTGATTGGAAGAGAGAGAAACTTTAAGCATAAGTGTCCACACACAACGGTATTGTTCGTAATTATACAAAAAATTTTCGACAGCATGTGTACCTTTTCGGAAGTAGCGGACCAACTCCACTGGTGGGGGTAAATCTCCAAAACTGTCGAAATATGTTGCAACTCTTCCAATTTTCCTGTATGCCACCCAATGTGTTCCTCGACCGCCGAATCCATCCAAATTGATGATGGCTGTTTCATGATTACGTGGTCCTGAGGCTGGCAAATTATCACGCATGAACACACCACGAAAATGTGGAATTTTCAATTGTTTGGCATAATATGTAAGATCTATATCTGTGAGAGGTTTAAGAGGTAGGGCATCAATTAGTTTTTTGATGTATATGGTTTGAGGTAGATACCGAGGCCTTTGCGAAATGGTTTCAAGAATATACCACTGACCTTTTTTCCTAAAGCTATCGCCTCCATCTTTCTGTTGTGATGTTTTACCTCTTTCAGATCATTTCTGCTCGCACTTGCCGAATTTATAGCTCTGCTTATACCTGCAGCAGCACCGGCCAAACTACCCAATGCAGACAATCCGGCAAAAATTGGTATCAATGGTAAAATTCCACCAACTTTCGGAATAGGTATTATGCGAGGTGTGCGAATTTTTCTCTTTCCGCCTGCTGCTTTCAAATATTTACGTGCTGCTTTCAACGCCATTGTTGTGGCCATCTCTCTATTTTCTGTTACGAATTGATTACCTCCAGCTTTATGTAATTCATCCCGAACTTTTCGTACAATTCCTGCTCCGAATGCTACTTTTCTGATTTTATTTCGCCCATTTTTTTTCGATGATTTATTTTTTCACCTTCGTTTGGAGTTGTCTACATCACAACCCATACCGAAACGCCTTTTTGCCTTCATTATGTTGGTGACGAGTAGAGCGGCTGCTCTCTCACGAATGCTTGCGTCCTCCGATTTGACCCTATCCCAAGCACTGTATTCAAGTTGTTTGTCTGCTTTATTTCTACCTTCAATATCGTCGAGATTCTCCGAGTATTGAATCTCGTGTGTTTTACAGGCCCTATCCAAATTATTGATGCCTGGATCGTTGCGTGCCAATCGTTTTTGTAATTTAGTTCCGGGTCCACAATATTGATATCCTTCAGGTGAATGCAATTCAAACGACAATGTATTTATTAAAGAATTATTTACAAATCCTCGACCTTTTTTTTTATTATTCGATCTTTTGCTTTTACGTCTGCTCCGTGTGGTGGTAGACATTCGAATAAAACATATCTCACACATCTTGCATTAATAAGTGTCGAACCGTCAAACAATGCGCATTGTCAAGCAAAAAGAAGAGTTTGCAGTAGATAATTTGGATGAGAAAATCGGGACTGGATTAAAAGGGGCGAACTCATCGAGACATGGTCCACTACTTCCATCATCTGTTCGCTCGCTAATCATCGGTCCGTCAAATTGCGGAAAGACAAATGCCATGATATCTCTACTGACACATCCACAAGGATTGCGATTTGCAAACGTTCACCTCTATTCAAAGTCGTTGAATCAGCCGAAATATGAATACTTGCGCAATGTGTTAGCGCCAATAAAAGGATTGGGTTTCTTCACATTCAGTAATAATTCAGACATTGTGCAACCCTCTGATGCCAAACCAAATTAAGTTTTCATTTTTGATGATGTGATTTGTGAAAAGCAGGATATTATCCGATCATATTTTTGTATGGGACGCCATAAAGATATTGATTGCTTTTATCTTGCACGAGTTCTCAAACAGCTAGTGCGTGACAATACCAACTTCATCGTCATATTCAAGCAAGACGAGATGAACTTACATCATATTTTCTCTGATCACGTTCCGCCCGATGTCACATTCAAAGAATTTCAAATGATGGGTGTGAATTGTTGGGATGATCAATATGGATTCCTTGTCATTGATAAAGATCGAAAAGTATGTGATGGACGATATCGCAAAGGATTTGATAGTTTCATATAACCTTGATATCTCAATTCGGAAAGACTTAATCATCCATCGAACTTCGTCAAGGTCACTTCAATAAACTCGTCATCAAATAATGAATCTCTTGCGAGATGAATGTGTAGAAACCAAAATGGATTTGAAACGTCAACTAGTTCAAGCGACCGAAGCTGTTCGACAAAAATGCAATTCCATCGAAAGTGGAAATGTGGAAGAAAAGATTGCCCTTGAAAAACTTTATGATCCTATCACAAAACCACTCAATGCTCTTTCTTCTGCTGCTATTGTGAAACCATCTACACCTTCTCGATCCATTCGAACCAGCACTCCAATTGGGAAAAAACAATCTTTCAGCAGCGATACATCATTTTCAGGTATTGATAATGAAACCATCAAAGATGTGGATGGCGAGAAAAAAGCTGCAACTACCCTATTCGAAACACCCACTTCATCAATGACGAGTTCACGAGATTCGGAATCTTCCAGCAATGGTTTGAGACTAAATCAACATTTGCAAAATATTAGAAATGGCAATAGTGCATATGATGTGAATTATGGTGTGAGGGTAG
Organism: Gonioctena quinquepunctata; assembly: GCA_018342105.1. Lineage (NCBI taxonomy): Eukaryota > Metazoa > Arthropoda > Insecta > Coleoptera > Chrysomelidae > Gonioctena > Gonioctena quinquepunctata. The sequence goes on along the minus strand of JAFIRS010002618.1, from coordinate 172,462 downwards.
ATCCTTCAACACAAACACTAAAAATGGGAAATCTAGAAGTCCGTTTTGATGATGGAAATATTTCCTTTTGGGATGGTACTATGCAATTACGTCAATACCCTGGCACTTCAGATTTATATAACTTGATATTCCTCAAGAAACCGCCTGGAGTTGGTGATGCAAAAATTCGAAACACATATATCGAAATTTTGGATTTTACAAAAGCATTGTACAAAAAGTATGAAGTCAAAAATGGAATAAGATATAAAAAATCAAAGAAATATCAAGAAGTCATAAAGCCATTATTGAAATCGAGAAATATTTCCAATGCACTTCTGAATCAAAGCGGTGAAGGAATGAAAAAATTAAAGTTACAGAAAGTGTTTACATCGAAACCGAAGAATTATGTATACTGGAATAAACCTAGAGAGTTAGTGGATCGTTTGCGACTGTTAATTGCTTCGAAAGCATCCGGTCATACAGGACATGAAAATGAGATCATATCAATAATAGAGGAGCTACGTGAAGAAGGTATTATATATTGATACAACTTCATTGAACAATCACTTCATCATTGCAATATCAACAGAGAAGAAGAAAAAGAATGGCTAATAATATCAAACGTCATATTGTGGACGAGTTACATAAGCCAGCTCGTCGTAACTTCCAGAGAAGATCAACTGTCGTCAAAGGCAAAGGAGATTTGTGGCAAATAGATCTGGCAGAATTTCAACCTTATGCCAAAATTAATAAAGGTTATCGATACATTTTGGTGGTCATCGATTGTTACTCTAAATATTTGTGGACAAAACCAGTCAAAACAAAAACCGGTGAAGATATAACTGATGCCATGGAGATGGTATTGGAAGATGCCAAATATTCTCCGAAACATGTGCAAAGCAATCAAGGAAAAAATTTTACAATAGCAATTTTTCGTCATTGATGGAGCGAAAAAATATTAAACATTATTCCACTTTTAGTACTACAAAAGCATCTATGGCTGAAAGAGTAATTCGAACAATCAAAACTTGGATCTATAAGGAGTTTTCAATGAATGGAAATCATAAATGGTTGGAAATCCTTCCAATCATAACGCATAGATATAACCATAAAAAACATCGTGCAATAGGTATGAAACCCATCGATGTTAAAACCACTACAAAGTTGAAAATCATCAAGAAGAAAAAAGGAAAGAAGATGAAAAAAATCAAGCCAAAATATCGAGTGAATGACATAGTTCGTATTAGCAAGTATAAAAATTTATTCGAAAAGGGTTATGAAGCCAACTTCACCACGGAATTATTCAAAGTCTTCAAAGTCAACAGCACATATCCACCAACATACATTCCCGAAGACATGGATAAGAATCCCATTCAAGGCTGCTTCTATGAAGCTGAATTGCAGAAAACTCAATCCTGACGTGTACCTTGTCGAGAAGATATTGAAGAGAGAAGGGCAAAAAGTTTTTGTCAAATGGTTAGGTTTTTCCAATGAACACAATTCATGGATCTCAAAGAATGCCATTTTGTAATATTTCTATATGATGTAATGTTTTGAAATAATAAACTAGTTTATGCTTCAAAGTATTTTTTTATTTTAATTGTCCACAACCCACACAATTCATTTGCACATTCAATATGCTCAATTCAAATTCAATATGCTCAATTCAATACATTTATTAAATAAAAACTATTCACTATCACGTGAAATACATTGTTCAATTCTTTTATGCACTTCTGGTATGTCATCATGACAGCTTCCTTGGTGTTGTGGAATTCATTCAACTCCGTCTCTGCATTCTTGCGAAAATCATCGTTATTTCTCCGCTCCACATCAACTTTGGCTAGCAGAGAATCATATTGATTTTCAACTTTTGCCAAGTCTCTCTTCATGATTGCAATGCGCTCCTGAAGTATACTTATGGTTTTCACGTCCTCTTGCAAACTTTGATCCTTTTCGTCACACTGAACAAGGACGGCCTTTTTTTCTAGAATGCCTCGTTTCACCAACTTTTTCATTCCAACACATTTCTGCAGGGGGCTATAGGATGAAAGATCAACAAAATTCAATAGTGACATTGGTATGGAATCTGGTGTACAAGATGATGATGATGTCCTTGAATTGATTTTCTTGGATCTTCCTTTAGCCTTGGAAGAAGTAGACTTTGGAGCCATCATTGCGGTAACGTCGACTGTATTTCTCCTTCTATTGTTCACTCGTTTCACTTTCTTTTCCCCTTTTTCATTTTCAATGATATGTATGATGGGGGGGAAGCATAGGCTGGTAATAATTGAGACATTCCAATATTGGATTCCAATTCACCATTTGTTGTTGGTACGTCTGCCATCATAAGAAACTCATCCATATCAAAATGTTCATCGGAGTGGGCCGCAAGGGTAAGAAGTCTTGCTTCATGCTGTGAATTCGATGCAAATGTACTCGATGTGCTATTAAGAGAATGCTCATTCTGGGGGTTTTGATGTTAGTTTGAACAAGAAAACAATGAATTCCCCAGTTAACTACTTTATTTTAAACTCAGTGTTTACAAGGAACATTCGATTGAAACTGCCGTATCCAACAATGGCAGGTGTGGAAAACAAACGACCTATATAAAAAGTCTACCTAAGAAATACATGATGATTATATGTGTAACATCGTACTTACTTAAAAATGTCTGAAATTCCAAACTTGTGAAGTTTCGGGCATTGTCAGATACTAAATATTTGGGTATTCCAAATCGGGAAAATGTGGAGTAAAGTGCTTTTATTGTAAAACTTGAGGTCATCGTTTTTGTAGGGAATACCTCAATCCATTTAGAATGCGCGTCTAGCACAATTAAATAGTAGTGATTTAAGAATGGTACAAAATAATCAATATGTATTCTGTAAAAAATTTCTTCAGGCCATTTCCAAGGAATTAATGTATGTTTTGGAGGACTGGCTTTATTGAGAGAACACTTTCGACATGATTTGGACAACCTTTCGATATCGTCATTGATTCAAGGCCAATAAAAATGATTACGAGCAATGCTTTTCATCTTGACGACACCTAAGTGAGACGAATGAAGCTGTGCCAATATGCGCTTTTTTTGTCCGTCCGGTATTGCAATTCGATGATTCCAAAGTAAAATGTTATTTTCAATTGAAAGTTCATGTCTAATTGGATAGAATTGTTTGAATTTTGCGCTATTCTTGAACTTTTAGGCCAACCAAATCTAACGTATTTGATAACCTTTTGTAAGACTTCGTCAAACTGTACGTGTTGTCTAATATGCTCGAAATGAACAGTTTCTAATCCATTTTCAGAAAAATAGTTGAAATAATCAATATCAACAGATTTCCACTCATTTTCACCGTCATTAGGTATAGGTAAACGTGAAAGAAAATCTGCGTTATTTTCTGCGGACTTTACATATTCAATTTTATAGCGATAATTGCAAAGGATTACTGCCCAGCGACGTAACCTATTCGCTGAATATTGCGGTATACCTTTTTTTGGATTGAAAATTGCCATCAAGGGCTTATTGTCAGTTACCAAGGTGAATTCTCTATTGTACAAGTACTGATTGAACTTGCATAAGGCATAAATTATACTGAGACCTTCTCTCTCAATCTGGCTATAACCTTTTTCAGCATCTGAGAGCGTACGGCTCGCATATGCTATAGGTTTCTCCACTTTATTCGGTAAAACATGACTAATTACACATCCAATACCATAAGGACTTGCGTCAGTTGTAAGTTTCAACTCATAGTCCGGATTATAATGCGTTAATACACTTGCTGACATTAATAAATCTTTAATCTTTCTGAATGCTGAATCACACTCACGACTCCAAATGAATTGTCTATCTTTTTTAAGCAAGCTATATAATGGACTCAGCACTGTTGCAAGGTTGGGAATGAATTCACCATGATAATTCATCATTCCAAGTATGGATTTCAATTGAGTGAAGTTTTCAGGAACTGAAGCATTCTCTATCGCAAGAAGTTTGTCTTGAGACGTATGCAAACCGTCCTTATTGATTACATAACCCAAGTATTGTACTTCGGACTGATGAAAACTACATTTATCGACACCGACTTTTAAACCAGCTTCTTGTAAACGATCAAGAACATTTTCGAGTCGCAAATTATTCTCAATATTATTTTTTCCGCAAACTAAAATATCATCTAGAAAAACTACGGATCCTTCAATATTTTGTAATAGAGATTCCATAATTTTCTGGATTTGGCACAGGCGCATGCAACACCGTAAGGTAGGCGTTGATATTGAAATAAACCCATATGGGTAGATATCGTTACAAGTTCTTTTGATTTATCATCCAAGCATATTGCGCATATGCTTGAAATATATCTATTTTTGGGAATATTGCACCACCCTGTAACCTAGAAAATAAATCGTCTATCCTGGGAAGTGGAAAGTGGTCAATTTCAAGAACAGGATTGATTGTTATTTTGAAATCGCCACATATGCGAACTGAACCGTTCTTTTTCATTACTGGGACGATGGGAGTTGCCCAAGGTGAATAATCAACGGTTTTAAAAATTCCTAGCTCTACTAATCTGATTAGTTCCGCATCAACTTTATCTTTCATACCATAAGGCAAGGGCCTAGCACGAAAAAATCTGTGCGTAATTGTTTCATCTTTTAATATTAACGTTACAGTTCCTTTAGAAAAAGTTCCGAGTCCTGGCTCAAATACTTCTTTGTATTTTTCTATAATATTCTCGATACTAGTATGAGTATCGGAGTAATTCACTGAAACCGTGATGTTTACTTTAAAAAGATTCATGAAATCGCGCCCCAATATTGGAATTGCCCCATTTTTTATGACAAATATATCTATGGAGTGTGAAACATCATTATACAATAATTTAGCTCGAAAAGTTCCCAATGGAATCATTTCATCGCCATTATAAAAATGCAGAACTTTGTCCGATGGAATAAGAGAATAGTTATTGAAATTGATCTGAAACCGCTGAAATACTTGCTCCCGAGTCCAGTTGAAAATTATATTATTTCTCATCAATCATAACTTTGACATAATAAGGTTCATTACTTACCAAACTTGAATTAATTGAAAAACATTCATCATCATTTACTTCCAGAAAATTTTGAAAATTCCTTGAATTATTTTTCCTATTTTGTTTGTTTAGGCATACTGGTGCCAAATGTCCTTTGATTTTGCACACATTACACGAAAACTCGCGATAGCGACACTTGATTGTTGGATGATTTCCCCTTCCACAAACTTCACATTTTTGGCTTGCACTTGCACTTGTTGACGGTCGACTCGCACTTGCACTCGTTGACGATCGACTCTGCGCAGGATGCCTAATGTGACGTATCTTCCTGTGTGACACGTGATGAAGACCTGGTTCTACCTTGATATCTGGTCCCTCCAACAAGGTATTCTGCTTGGCGGCCATTTTGCATGAAGCTATTCGAATGGCATCATTGAATGAATAGTCTTTCTGCTCCTCGAAAAGTCTATCTTGTACTGTTCCATTTTCAAAACCAATAACGAACCGGTCTCTTAATAGCATATCGAGTACATTTGCATCGAATTCACAGCATGAAGCAAGACTTCTCACCCTTGCGGCCCACCCCGATGAACTTTCCCGCGGTGATTTTGTTGCATTGTAGAATTTGTAACGATAGGCAAACACTGACTCACTATCTTTGGAATGGTCGTTGAACAATTTTGTCAAATCTGCATACTACTTTTCTTCTGGTTTATTGGGTAATGCTAGATTGTAGATTGATCTGTAGGCTTCTTCACTGAGAGCGTTCAACAATATGACACGTTTTTTTATGTTGTCCGTTATAACATTCACTACGAAGTAGTTATCCAGTCTGCGAATGAAGATTGTCCAATCACTAGTATGAGGATCAAACTCTCTGATGTGTCCCAAATTCGCCATTTTATCGTATTTGGTAACAACTCGAACTTATAATGGTTTATCTCGACGCCAATGCTTATTCTGGGGGTTTTGATATTAGTTTGAACAAGAAAACAATGAATTCCCCAGTTAACTTCTTTATTTTAAACTCAGTGTTCACAAGGAACATTCGATTGGAACTGCCGTGTCCAACAATGGCAGGTGTGGAAAACAAACAACCTATATAAAAAGTCTACCTAAGAAATACATGAAGTAGCGATGCGGGGTACAGTCGGGAAAGAAAACATATAGGAATTAAATACACAACAATCTGGTAATGTAGCGGTAGAATGTTCACATCGGTTCAGCCCTGGAACTGCATCATTTGTCACATAGTGGTCAGTGCCATCACGCAACAAAGTTGACAGAATATTGCAACTTTCAGCGGTATTCATTTCAATAACTTTAATGATATTTTCAAACCGAATGTGAGAATCAATGACTGAAACTTCAATGTGTTGTAGTTGGCATGTGTGTCACCTTTTATACATGTGTTTCCGATACTCTCCCTCCCATCTACACTCGTGTTTAGGAAAGGGTACTTCCCCCCCCCCACTTCTAACTGTATTATCCTACTCATTCGATATCTTTAAATTGAATTGCATCTGATTCATTGCTTCACTTACATCCAAAATGTCTGAAGTTATATGTGCAGCTGACTCGACTACTGGTCCAGCGCAATCTCAAGAAGTTACACCAAATCCTCCGGCCAGTGCAACTATCCAGGACAATCATGTTAGTTCATCTTCGATGACTATAGAAGAGTTGATGAGAGAAATGCGAGAAAGGAGACGACAACAACCGACCATTATATGGGACGATAATTTGGAGCAATGGGTGCCCATTGAAGAAGAAGATCTTCAAGTCAATATACTTGCAGAAGATTCAAACTATGACTCGGACGAAACAATATATCTGCAATAGGATGAATCCATAGATTTTTTATATCCATAGTATAAATAGAAATAAAATTAAATAAAATAAAATGTTTTTCTCTCATTGTGTCAGGAGGTAATCTTCAACGAATTATATATATATATATATATATATATATATAATATTCAATGTAATCATTTCATTTGAATTGTGTTGGTTGAATCAGTCACACCACACAGCTGAAGCACTATGAAGCGAGTAGTGATAAATTAAAATAATAATGTAACCTACTATTTGGTAACTTGGACTTACGCTCATAAACATGCCAGAAAAATGTATTGGCAATATGTGGCAGCAGATCGAATGAGATTCCGAAGAAGCTGCGAACATTATTGATCTAATATTGAATGCCGTTCATAGACTGAAAATATTCCATCAAAGATTTTGTGATTGATAAATAAATGTATAGTATAAACTATATAGCGTCATGTTTCATTTTCCCAAGTGAAATCGAATATTTGTAGAGAATCTTAAATTTATGATATATCATTGTGGTCCCATATATATATATATATATATATATATATATATATATATATATATAAATGTTTTGATTTCCAAATATATTTGAAAATTAATACTTGATAAAGTAGAGAGTGGCGCCCCGTGCCCACCCACCCCGTGGATAGCGCCCCAACCTGGCACATCCTTGTGTGTACTTACCCATGAGAATGTACACCCCAATATCTAGTTTACCCCTCACAAATAATCATCTAACTCGTCTAAGAATACGACGTCATTAACACAACCACAATTTTCATTGCATTCGTGGACGTTTTCATCAAAATCCCAATCTTCAGATTCGTCAGAAGACGAAGTGGATGAGTCTGAGTCTGAATCTGACTCATATGATTGATCAGAAGAAGAATTCACTTCCATTCACTTGAATGGAGCCATCACCAGCTGGCAACTCCAATGAACTTGGTTGTGGTGAATCACCACGTTCCAACACATTACTAGTGGAATCGGCAACGGCTTTGGTTACTTCTGACATGATGTTCAGAAGTGAGGAAATGATCGACATGTGATTCTATTTATATCATTCAGAGGAGTGGAGGGGATATGTCAGGAGTGGGGGTAAAGCGCGGAGTAAGAATGTAGTCGATCATTCAAGTTTCAAATAGACTTATTTCCATCAGTAATTTAAGAATATTTTTTTGTAAATACTGAATGTGATTTCACTAGATATTATTTTTTGTTTATTCTTAACTTCATAACATTATGTTCTCTGTTCCTAAGTGATATTGAATATTTGGAAAAAAAATATGAAAATTTGTCATATATCATTGTGTGCGCACCGATGTTCTTCAACTATCATCATTCTGATGTATAGCTGTTGTATTATTAAATAACATTAGTTTTTTTTTTTGATGGACTAGGGGGTGGCGCCCCGCGCGCGCCTTCCTTCCCCCCTCCCTGTGGATGGCGCCCCAACCTCGCACCATCCTTGTATGAGAATGTATGAGAATGTACACCCCAATATAAAAAGTCCACCCCTAATCGTCGATCATGATGACATCATCATCATCGTCTATCACGATGACATCATCATTCTCGTTGTCACTCACATCATCGTCCTCCGGCTGTTGCACTGCCGGCCGTCTGCGTCCGGGTCTACGGAAATGCATGAGATCTCACCATGGATCCTGATCCAGTCTGTCCCTCTCACCATCGCTCACACAGTCGCAGTATTCATTGCAAACATGTTCATTGTCCGACTCTGCCGAATCACTCATCGACCAGTCGTCATCCCTCCAAAATGTTCGTGCACTTGACGACGATGAGTCCGACTCATAACCTGCTGCTGCTGGCGGTCCTCTGCTGGTCGAACTGACCTCTTCTCCTTGGATGGGGCCATCATCTGCTGACGGCTCCAACAAACTTGGTGGTGGTGAATCACCACGTTCCAACACATAACTACTGGAATCAGCAGCGGCTTTGGTTACGTCTGACATGATGATCAGAAGTGAGGAAATGATGGACGTGTGATTGTATTTATATCATTCAGAGGAGTTGAGGGGATAAGTCAGGAGTTGGGGTAATGCGTGGAGTAGGAATGTGATCGACCATTTCGGGTTTCGAAAAAGTCCAAGTCTCACTATTTAGTTAAGAATATTTTATGTGTAGACTAAATGAGATTTCACTAGATTTTATTTTTATTTCAACATTAATCTATTTGTTTTTCAGAAGAGAAAATTAATTCGAGCTCAGAATTTTTTTTTTGTATAAAGACCAATTTCACCATATGTAGAAATGTTTATTGTTTGGAAGTAGAAAAAATTATAGGACTGTTATTAGGAAAGGTAATTTATTCGAAAAAGTCAACATCAAAATAAATTTATATTCAAAAAATATACAATATATGCAACTATCATTTATGATCCATTATTTCAAATGAAACTAGCTATTGCAATAGCAACATATATCTGCCAATTTCACTTGAAACAATGGATCTTTACAGCGGGCACAAAATTTCGATTCGATATCACCCAACTTCCTTCTCACGTGCATATCAAATGCCCAACACCGTTGATGGAAATTGACCATGCCGCTAAATGTCGAGAAGCAGAGAAAACATAAATTCCGCACCCCATTCCTCGTCATCACCTCGGTTATACTGTAATTGACACAGTAGAGGAGATCATCCTGGTGGGCGACTGAAGAGGTATTTATTTCTCTGCCTCTGGACAACACCTCATCCAGGTCGTCGAAGATGTCATCACCTAGCCCCTCATCATCGGCAACCAAATGATAGTCTTCGTCATCCAATGCTCCCTCATCGTTGACGGCCTCCACTGCTGCTGCTGGTTCTGACTCTGCTGCATCTACTTTACCTGCAGCTTCTGCTTCTACTTCTTCTTCTTCCATGAAGCCTGCTTCCTCTTGAATATTCAATTCTTCCATCATGTTGACAACTTCTTTCTCTCTCTCTTTTGATAATTCTAAACAAGATACAAGTTTGAAGTCCTACCGTTGCATGATTCAATTTATATGATTTTGGTCTTAATCCCACTCAAAGAAACTCACACATACCGAAACATGAAGATGAGTCGTAGAAATAACTTCCATACCCCACTCCCCAAGACATTCACTCGCCTAAGGCGTGTAAACATCACCCATCCTGCATATTGCCAGCGCATGCGCTTTACATGGACTCCTCCTCTCAAGGAGTGGGGAAAAGGCATAAAACTACGAGTGCTGGATCGAAACAATCATTCCTTCGACTCTGCTCGCTGGTATCGATCTAACATTTTGCTTTGTTTCAGATTTTCAACATGAAGAATTCCACCCCATCGCAGGATGCTTCTGCTGCACTGGCTATCATGAGTATCATGACTTTGGCTCGCCCTGGAGGAGATAGCGATAAAAGTGATACTCGTGAGGATGCTGGTGTGGCGGGACCATCCCAAAGAAAAGGTGAAGTACTTCAGGATGATAGATTATCACAATGTTCTGAATTAAATAAGCCATGGCCAACTCTTTTGTCACCTATACTATCCCTGGACGGCGCTGGGCCATCGAAGTTAAGCATGAAGCGCAGGTGTTCGGATTCCGATGACGAATTCACCACGAGACCTCCTTCGGTGAAGCAACTAATCAAAAAGCAGGCTCCAATAAAGGCAATAGATTCCAAGAGAGGATCTGCCAAGTGTTCGGGACTGCAGAAGTTTAAGGATGGTGTGAGGAAATACAGCTCATACGCCATGACAACTGCATGGGCCACCAGTAACAGGTGGCAGCGAGAAGTAGTACCCGACACAGCCATCGTGGTGGAATCCCTAGCAAACCGATCGATGGTAATTATCGTAGACCATCTGCTGCTTCATCTAAACCTATACCAACATCGTCCAAGGTCGGAGGTGAGAAAATAGTTGGAAAGTCGAATTCATCCTCGTCTTCAATGGCAGACATTGTATTGTCCAATAGACGACAGTTGAAGGAGATGATGGATAAGGTTGGACGGGAGATTGAACGTTTCCGTCCATCTTATGACGAATTGAGGCAAGTAGAATTTCAACATGATGAACTCCTTCGACAGGCTTCCAAATTGAAAAAGCGAATGGAAGAATTGAAAAAATTGAATGCCAATCGTGAGTCTGAATATCAGGAAAATTTATTAATTTTTAAATTTCATGAGGGTTTATATAAGGAGCATTGTGATAAATATCCTAAATAATGTCTAATAATGTTGAGGTGATAATTTTGAATAGTGTTGATTTTCCTAGACTTCATAAAGCATTGAATTATTGGTTGGTCACACGGGATGGTGCGTGGTTGGGGCGCCATCTTCTGCTTTATGAAGTCTTTTAATTATCATATTTGGAAAAATATACTAATATCACTAATATTTTTTCATTCATTAGCTACAAATATTGTTGGTATTCAGATGGTAAGATAGCTGACTTTTCATTTATTTTCTATTTCATTTTTCTATCTGGTCTGATTGAATATCGATTAATGTTCTGAAAGTTGTCACTCAAAGTTTGAGTGTATTCCATCAAATTCTAAATAAAACACACAATCAAGCATCTTTTTCAATTTTATTTCTTTCAAATAACACACAAGAAAACAGTTTTTTAACTACATCATATAATTTTACATAAACTGAGGATCTTCAATTACATGTTGGGTTGGTAACCAGCCGTTGGGAGCGGTCAGTAATGGTTGATCAGATATCCTTCGATTTGGGTAGGAAGAAGTGTATCTGGTCTATAATCTTTGTTTTGGAAGATTCACACAGTGATGGTCTCCATATGGACGGTGCATCCATGAGTGGATGAATTTTTTTTCTCCAACTCTTCAATTCTTTTACATAAATCATCATATTTTCCATCGAAAGTGGTCTGGAGATGGATAATTTTGTTTTGCAGTAACTTCAACACATCTTCAGATATATCTTTTAACAATGATCGCATGGTAGTATTTGTGGCTTCAAGAATTTCCTGCTTAACCACATTTAGTTTTTTTTCGAAACGATGTGACACTCGTGGTGGTGGTGATGCATTAGTGCATTTCCTTTTGCGACCAAATTTGTCTATAACATTGCTCATTCTTCCACTAACATGAATAAATTCACACTGATCATTGTGACAAAGATTTAAAGATATATAAGCCTCTATCCGGACGAATATAAATCAGTCCTATGAGGAAAAAACGTTTCCAATTTCATTGAGGGATCATTCAAAATGAATAATGTATATGCTCACCCAAAATTCATTAACATATATGAAATATCAGACATATATGAAATTCTGATATAAAAGTCATCTCAGATATATAGAAATGAATCTACGTCCCCTCAGTCTAGCGGTTGACATGGCATGAATTCCGAAAGTAGATTGGATTATTCAATCGCATCATTGAGTGCAGAAATAACTGAATAATATCATTCGCAATACTCAAATTAACTGGAAAATGCATAGTTGAGTTGTTAAAATAATTGATATATATAGTATTGACATTAGTATTGAGAAAATAAAAATATTGAGGCATACTATCGTGTTTTATTTTGAATCGAAGTAGTGAATCCTCAAAATAATTCAATCTTCAATCTGCGTCCGCGAATCAGAAGTTTGTGCAATTATCCCTTCGCGGATGAAAAAAAATCAACCAGCGAATTAAATTGATTCGTTGCCGCAGATTAAATTAGTCCATTGGATCGAATCGCGGTTCGGGTTGGAATTCAAACCGCGGATCGCGGCCGTGAATCAAAAGTATGGACATTGACCGCTTCACGATAAGATGTCCGCTTCGCGAATACACCGCTTCGTGGTAGAAAAGTCCGCTTCGCGGTAGAAAGTCCGCTTCGCGGTAAGAAGTCCGCTTCGCGGATACACCGCTTCGCGGTGAAACGCCCGCTTCGCGGTCGCAATTTTTTTTTCGAACCGCTAATTGAATTAATCCGCGGATCAATCCGCGAATCGAAAAAAAATGTAATCCGCGATCGCGGATTCGCGGCCTGAGGCTGCAAATCCGCGATCTCTGGATTAAATTTTATCCCGATCCGCGAATCGATCCGCGAACTAATTTGATCCGCGGCCGCGAATTGATTTAATTCGCGGTTAGAAAAAAAATTTGCGACAGCGAAGCGGGCGTTGCACCGCCAAGCGGTGTATCCGCGAAGCAGACTTCTTACCGCGAAGCGGACATTCTACCGCGAAGCGGACTTTTCTACCACGAAGCGGTGTATTCGCGAAGCGGACATCTTATCGTGAAGCGGTCAATGTCCATACTTTTGATTCACGGCCGCGATCCGCGGTTTGAATTTCAACCCGAACCGCGATTCGATCCAATAGACTAATTTAATCTGCGACAACGAATTAATTTAATTCGCTGGTTGATTTTTTTTTTGCATCCGCGAAGCGATAATTGCACAAACTTCTGATTCGCGGACGCAGATTGAAGATTGAATTATTCTGAAGATTCACTACTTCTATTCAGAATAAAACACAATAGTATGCCTCAATACTTTTATTTTCTCATTACTAATGTCAATACTATATATATTAATTATTTTAACAACTCAATTATGCATTTTCCAGTTAATTTGAGTATTGCGAATGATATTATTCAGTTATTTCTAAACTCAATAATGCGATTAAATAATCCAATCTACTTTCGGAATTCATGCCATATTCTTGAGAGAAAGATTTAACTATGTTATTACATATACGAATAGTTTCATTGGGATCGCACTGATAGAACTCAATGTCATTGTGACCCCAAGGGAGGGTTTGTGTTGTATTGGGAATTATGAATCTTTTATCATCATCATATGATAGTGCTACTTTATTTTTCAATTCCGTACACATATCATGTGAGATGCTTCTGAAAGAGTTCATCTTCCTAAAAATTTAACCACCATTCTCAACTATTTTCTTGTAATCCTCCAATGTCAATTGATTCTTTATCACAGATCCCTTCACCCCTTTGGCTCTTTTTACTTCTGTTGCAAGAGATTGTACATAGTATGCTTTAGCACCTCCACCATAGAAACTAATTATTGGATCATTGGGAAACTCATCTTTGAAATTACCCAAGATGAATTTGTTACAGGTATGCCGAATTTATTATGTTCAATGTAATTAGATGTGTCAAATCTATTTATATTGGTGCTGAGGAACTCATAAAAATTGTCGGTATTTACTTCTAAAATTAGAGAATCTGTGTCAGTGTAGAGCAGAGAAGCATTCTGACCAAATTCTTTCTTCATACATCCATAGTAAAAATCGTACATTACAGTCTTGGATAATTCCAAAATACAGAATCCCAAATACAGTGGTTTGTCAAAATACACTTTTACTTTACCCATTTGAATAGCAACGAAATTTTCACTAAAAATTGTGCAACTTTTGAAGTTTGGTAGTGCAATCAGAGCACCTGCTCCCATACTTCTGTGAGCATTCTGCCAATGTGTGACAAGCCTTACATCAATTGTCAACGTTTTCCATCGTTTTGCCATAAACTGCATTGTTCATCAACTTATAGAAATCTTCCTCAGACTTATTATAGATCTATTACGCATTTGAGTGTTGAGATCGATGTAAGGCTTCATCCAACATGACTGCTTGAATCTTAGGATTCCATGAGTATGCATAACAATCAAACCATTATCGACGGCCTGTTTCAAGTTTTTATAATGAACCACATACTTTCGCTTATCATTCAAATTTGGAATCAATTTTGGAATCTTGCTTTTGAAATTTGGTGGCACTATACTTTCTACCAAAAAAAGGAGGTCTGAATGTTTATCGTGAAATTCTTGAGGATAATGTATGTCAACTCCGAGGACATATCCATATGGATCATTGTCTGCCACAGCCATAATGTCTAAATTTGTGATTTCTTCTCGAGTTAGCCAAGTGAAATCAGATGTAGGTAATGGTTGTGACATACTATGTACATATAAATTTGTAGCATCCAAATATGAAATGAATGATGATTGCTCATTGGGATCGAAATCAGGCAGAAACTTATTATTTGCTATATGCTTCCTATCGCTTCTTTGATTAATACCTCCACGGATGCCTTTTTCGAAAAAATTTATCATATCAATGTCAGTTAGCAATTCAAGTTCAATATTTGTATATTTCAACATTGCATCCCAAGATAATCCAGGTGCAGTATAATATCGAGCTGGATCCAACTTATATGTATCTAAACAAATCCGTCTAAAATTCTCGAAAATATACAGTAGTAGGACATCAGATTTTAAATATAAATCCGAATATTCTCCAAGACTCTCACATTCAAATAGTTTCCAAACACGTTCGGCTCTCATATAATCTTTCTCTGATACATGTTCCTCATTCAAATTGTCATAAAAATGATTTTTTGTCGGTAAATTAGGATGATCCAATTTATAGATGTTGTCCACAAAACTATATGGGAAAACACCTTTCTGCCTCATTAAATTGAATTTTTCTTTATCGGAAAAACATTCTAACATCTCTACACATTACTTATCACTCAAATTTGCACCCAACTTTTCCAATGAACTTGACATGGACTTGAAGCTATCTATAGATCTCATTTTCAAAAAAAAAATCCTAATTTTTCCATCTTTACTTTGATGCATATTATGGCATATAATGGGATGAAATTTGGTATTTTGAATCTCAAATTACAGGCGCAGAGTGCGCTGCTGGATATCTTTTTCTCCCCGTGAGATGGCAGTGGTCTCTGACTCTAATATGCCCTTCTGTGAAAGGTTTTTCACATATACCACAAGTGGTGGCATTATGAAATTCCCTTTCCTCTTCTGGGGTTTGTTTAGTCATTGGTTTGACATACCT
Source organism: Gonioctena quinquepunctata (assembly GCA_018342105.1). Classification (NCBI taxonomy): domain Eukaryota; kingdom Metazoa; phylum Arthropoda; class Insecta; order Coleoptera; family Chrysomelidae; genus Gonioctena; species Gonioctena quinquepunctata. Next base: position 156,810 of record JAFIRS010002618.1, on the reverse strand, counting down.
CAAATGATTATTATATATATTTCTTGAATCTTCTATTCGCATTGTGAAAACCTTTGCCGCATCAGCACCTCTATATGAAACAAATTTTGTTAATTTATCATCAAAGGAACATTTTATCAGATAAGCAAATGAGTAAGCTTCGTGTTGGAAGGTTCTATTCGTCTACGCGAGTTCGGGATTCCGTTCGGTGGTTTGTATAGGCTTCAGAATCGATTCAAAATCTGCATATACTACAGAAGGTACATTTATTTGTCTTTCGAAATTTTCAAACATTAATGTATTACCGGCAACCATTTTCCCAAATTTATTTATTCTGAAATTAGTTTGCGGCACTGTTGTACATACATGATTACAATCATGCATCTGGTGACGCAACAGTAATCGCTCATTCGAAAAGTACAATAAACATCCATCACAGAAATATTTTTTGTGTTCATGAGCTGAAATTTGACTTGACACCAATCTTGAAAGATCTTTTATCCAACAATAATGACTATTTCCCACCTCATCTGTGATAAGCAATAAATTGACATGTCTTCTGAGTTTTCTCTGAGAGTATCGCAAGGGCCCAATCCCCTCATATTTGACTCTCTTATTCTCAATCTCAGATTCCAAACCATAAACATTGACTGAAATATCATTCAAATACTCAAACATTTTATATCGCGTAATTTTACTGGAAAATCCATACCTGTTACATTCAAGACAGTCTCATAATGTGGATAGGATGACACCTCCGATACATTATTATTAGTGGGGAATAATGCAGATGTCACGGCCCATGCAAAGCAGCATTGGTCTTAATTTGTTATGTTGACAACACGTTTTCTTCTCTCAATGAATGCGGGAAGTTTCATGTATGATGATCCGCCAAGTGGACTGTATTTGTTTATGTTCACCTCAAGGAACATAATTTTCTCGCTACTTCATCCTGAAAAATTACTTTCCTCAAACCTTTCATCATTTGCAACAATTATAAATACAAACCTGAATCACGCTCCTCAAACTCCGTACTTTGTCACGAAACGCATCGAATAATCCATTCAAATCAGTTGATCGATCTGCTATACGATTGGGAGAATTGAACGATTTTATGTCTGTCAATTCCTGAGTTTGAATGATATAACTTCCAAACACTTCCATGTTGACCTTGATGGAGTTATGCAGTTTGATGTTTTTTTTCCAATAGCTCGAGTACTTTATGCTTGATGTCATTGGAAAAAGGTGTGTACTCAGAATACATATTCTCACTAGATACTCTGTAGCTAGAAATGCGACATTTGAATGCATTTTTAATGAGGTGTACACCACCACTCAAGAGAACACACGAATTCGTCCTATGTGCGAGTGTTCTATTGTGAGAATTGACTTGGCCATATGGGATTATCACATTACAACAATTACATGTATAGAGTGGTTCAGGTGGTGAGTCATCGCCATTGTTCAATTTAACTCGTTTCACTGAAGGACCTCCCTGGCAAGTTTCCCGTTGATGCCGACGTAGATCATCACTACGAGTGAAATCTTTACCACAATCACACGAATACATGTCACCAACTTGTTTTCAATAGCTCGCTGGAGGAGACACTGATTCGAAATACTCTTCTCCTGGAATATTTCAATGAAATATCCCCACCCTACAACAAGTCCGATGCGATGCGCAATCTGTATTGTGAGGGGATTCTCTTGACATTCAGCGCACTCATCAATACTCGCAGTTCACTCTCAGCTCTCTCACAGGATGAACGCCCTCCTCGCTTGGAGAAAGCAAGGATTCATGAAGGTCATGACTACACAGAATATGTATACCTACATCACAGCTTCAGTCAAGCCCAAACAAACAAAAATCAAGATCAAATCTTGAGGTTGCCGAAACTCAAGGTCAAATCTCAAAGTCAAAACTTAATGTTGTGAATCTCAAGGTCAAACTCAAGGTCAAAACTGTAGTCGAATCTCAAAGTCGACCAAACCCAATGTCAAAACTCAATGACAAATCTCAAAGTCAAATCTCAAGGTCAAACACACACACATTGCACACCTGCAACTATTCAAGGTCACACGTGACGTCATAGTGGTGGGGGGAGAAGCCAGAACCGGCCTAAATCTCCTACTAATACATTTTTCATTTTTTATTATAAACACTTTTTTATCCAGAAGAGGGCCTGAAAAAGTTTGGTGCTTAGGGACCGTAAGCTCCTAAAACCGGCTCTGCAAACATATGCAGTTGACATTGACAGATCCTCCAACATCCGTCGATAATATAATTCTATGAAAGGGTGGAATTATATACAAAGTGATAAAATCAACTAACCAGAACTTTCAAAAATAATTTATATTATATAACAATAAATAGTTAAAGTAGATAATCATGATTGATTTGTTGAAAATATAAACAGGATGTTCATAAAATCATTCATCTTTATGAGTTCTTAATTAAGACTGGAATAGAAAATCAAATAACTATCTGAATGAAAATGGAAATTTTCAATTCAAGGTTTTTTCTTTCGAGTTAGGGCCTTCTCAGAATATCTATCAGATGTAGTTCAATGTCCAGCGTGGCTTTAGCTGGGGAAGTAGTTGTTTTCTGTTAGACATTCACAAAAAATAACTTCATTTTAATCTTGGATTTTTCAATTCACAGAAAAATATTTCTATCAATATTCAATTGAGAATTTTTGCTTTTTCAACATAGATAATCATATTATTCAACAGTTAATAGTTGAAGTAAGCTAGGTTAGTAAGTATTTTGGGAGTAATAAAAAATTAAGTAGGTAGTAATTAATAAATTTCAGCCACAAAAAAACCGACGAAAAAATCAACTGAATAGGAAAAAATAAAATAAACCTTCTCAGTCTTAATGATAATTGAGCTCCTAAACGGATGTGAGTAACTAATTTTGAGTCGACGCCAAACAAACTAGCAATTGAATTCGGTAAAGCGTAAAATGTTGGCAGCGAGATGCATAACGGCGTTTTGATTACTTCCTCAAAGTAATATAATGATCTTCGATAATTGTTTGTTTGTCGCCGATTCAAAATTAGTTACTCACATTAGTTTAGGAGCTCAATTATCATTAAAACTAAGGTTTATTTTATTTTTTGCTTTTCAGTTGATTTTTTCGTCGGTTTAATAAAGTTTTGTCATTTCGAATAACTTAGTAACGAAGAAGTTTAGGAAAAAAGTTATATGAGGTACTGGTGATATTTTGACCGCACCTATACATTCCCGCCTTTGGAAATGTGTCATTTCACATAATGGTGGACGCTCGGATTGGATGTCCTCGTTATATACAGTGCGGCTTTTTATAGTAACCCCTGTTAACTTTTGAACGGTTCGACGTAGAACAATGAAAAAAAAGGTATTGTATGATATCACCGATACTACTTTTTGAAATAAAAAACATTGTGATTCCCCGATAGATGGCGCGGGGGTCATATCAACTTCAAAATTTTAAATAGCTTGGGGGGTCATATGGCACATCGTTGAAAAGATAATTCAATTGTATTTTAAACCATCTAATTGTTTTTATCATTTCGTTGATTTGTTTTTTTCTAATGTGCATTTGAAATGTCAAGCATAAGTGCGCCTTTTTATAGACCTTTGAATAGTTCGACGTAGAACGATGGAAAATAAAGGTATTGAATGATATCACCCATGCTACTTTTTGAAATGAAAGACATCGTGATTCCCCGATAGATGGCGCGGGGGGCATCAACTTGAAAATTTCAAATGGCATGGGGGGTTATGTGGCTCATCGTTGAAAAGATCAATTTCTTTTCCAACCATCGTTTCATGTCTTTCATTCGTTTTTTCACAATATGCATTTGAAATGTCAAGTATAACAAAAACACAACTGTTATGTAGGATTTTTATTTATTGAGAATAAGACGCAAAACTGTTGTGAATTAACGAATTAGATGTTCTAAATGACCGCCTAATGCTTCATGACAATAAAATAATCGATTCGAAAATTCTTCCCGAACATTATGTAAAATATCTGCAGATATACCAGCACACACCCGTGTTATTCGTTATTTCAGTTCTTCCAAAGAGCCGGATTGTAGTTCATATACTTTTGATTTGATGTGACCCCACAGAAATAAGTCACAAGGTGTAAGGTCTGGTGATCGTGTCAGCCATTCGATTGGTCCACGACGTCTACTCCATCTCATAGGGTACCTATCTTCCATCAGATACTCTCGAACTTGACGTTGGAAGTGAGGAGGAGCCCGGTCTTGCTGGAAAGTTATGTATTCCTGGAATTCGTACGCATTTTCTTCTAGTATTTGGAGTATCAATCAATCAATCAATCATGCTTTATTGTCAGAAGATACAAAAATCTCATAGACAAAGCGATATATAATGATTATAGCATATAAATGAACTCCTATAAACATAAAAATATATAAGCATATTTGAGCACATATACAGACATATAGATATATACATATATACTAAGGGTCAAAATGTAATAAACATAGAACATATAATATAAGACAAAAAAAAAAAAAAAAAAAAAAAAATTAATTTTTAAAAAAAATACTCACAATATTTGATTTGACGATGATACTTCAACTTACTGAATCTAGGAAGAATTCTTCCAGTGTATAATAGGCCTTCTCAACCAAAAGCTTATTTACTTCTTTTTTGAATTTATTGAGATCCCGAATCTCCCTTATTCTTAATGGCAGGTGGTTATAGATTTTTCTGCTTTGGTAGATGAGCGACTTTTGAGTAAGAGCAGATGAAGGTTTCAAAAGAGAAATCTGATTAGGGCGACGGGTACTATATGAGGGGGAGCAAACTAATATGTTCTTGTATTTTTTATGCAGAAGGCATGCCGTTTCTAATATAAAAATACAAACCAGAGTTAAAATTTTTTGTTTTAGAAATAGTGGACGACAAGAGTCCCGGTACTTGGCTTTACATATATATCTCATTGCCCGTTTCTGTAGCAAGAAGACCATGTTGAATCGGTTTTTTGAACACATACCCCAGAAGGAAATGCCATAACGAAGGTGTGACTCTATCAGTGAAAAATATACCTGTCTGGCATTTGTGATGCACAGCTCATTTGATACAATTCTGACTGCATAACAGCCTGAAGCTAGTTTCTTGCACAATTGACTAATATGACCTTCAAAAGCTAATTTATCGTCGATATGTAGTCCTAAAAATTTAATGTCAGAGACATTGGGGATAACTTCATCAGCTAGATTATAGAGTATAGAGTATGAGTGGATTGATCGTTTCTTGTAACATCTCCAGGTATAAATAACCGTTCAAGTTCTTCCAGAAATAAAGGACCTACAATATGGTTTCCCAGAATTCCTGCCCACACATTCAGTTTCTGTGGGAACTGTGTGTGACCTTCTCGAAAGATATGGGGTTTGTGTTACTCCAGTACCGCATATCTTGTAAAATCACGTTTTCGTTGAAAAAAAGTACTTTCATCTGAAAAACAAATATTTTCAATGTAATTGCGGTTCCCAGCTATTTTTTCCATCATAATTTCACAGAATTCCATCCTTCGGTCTGGGTCATCTTCTGTGAGTTGGTGTAACATTACCAACTTGTACGGATTGTGTTTCTTCAAATAGTTTTTTACTATCGATGTTGATACGTCAATCGTATTTGCTACAAGTGCGGAACTTTTTTGAGCATTAACCACCATTTCGGCAATTACCGAAACTTCCGTCTCCTGCGAAATTGATTTCCGGCCAGCTCCACTGGCCTTATGAACAGTGCCAGTTCTGTTGAATTTTTCAACCAGTTCCGTCAAATACTTTCGAGTTATTGGATGATCAGGGAATTTTTCACTTATAATTGCACGAGAGGTTTGTATTTTATCGGGTAAATTTGGGTTGTTTAATGAAAAACTGTTGCCTAGCAATTAGACGAGAAAAACTATCAACAATTTTTAGGTTGGCAGTTTTTCGAGTCAAATTGCTAAAGGAAACAGTTTAGAATTCGAACAACACAAATTTACCTGATATCAATACAAACATCGAGTGTAATTCGGCAGGACAATTTGATGAATAAGAAATTCAGAAACATATTAATGCAAACTTTATTTATGGAATGTTAAAAATACACACATTTTTATTTGAATGTACAATTATTAAAAACGCAGTTATTGAAATTCATACTAGGAACAGTGATGTCGCTGCGGGTGCCACAGCTAATCGTTTCTGTAGTAGATGTTGAAGTTTTTTTTTCCAAATCAATTGATTGAATAATGCTCGAATGATACTCTTTGTCGACTTGTAGGTATAGTTTTATTGATGATGAATTGCTGTGTCCTGTTATTTTTATTAGAGCTTGTTCTTCAATTCCGCTTTCACTTAATTCGCTAACTGCTGCCGCTCGATTTGAGTGATTTGTAATTTTGACACGTTTGACATCTATACCAATACGTTGTACTGAGCATTTAGTCCATTTGGAAATTGCATTAATTCCAATCGCCACATTCTTATAACAACCTTCAGAATTTTTCTTCTTCCAAAAGGGATTTGGTGTAAGAAATACTCTGTCCAATGTTATAAAAGTGTCTCGTTTTTCCATTAACTTTTTAAATGAACGTATTGGGCAAATATTTTCCTCTAAAATATTAGGCGTAATCCATTTACTGTCACATTTACTAAATCCGATAAATGATACCCTTTATAATTATGGTCATTGAAAATAAACGAGTTGGGTATTATTTGGGTATAATCTCTTCAAAAGTCTATTGTATAGGTGAATACGCGTCGTGAATTAGGTGTCTTTTATTTACTTCAATATGGATTTTCCTCAACTCTCCCTCAATTCATAAAATTGGATTACTGTATGGATTAAAAATTTCTACCTAATTGAGCTTTGAAACGAATTCGAAAATGAAAAATAATTTAGGTAATGAATCTTTCTCTATCGCAATTGTGATTCCGTAGAACAACCATGGTTGAAACTATGATTGAATTACTTTTTTCCCGACCTAGCCTTTCAAATTTTCAAGTTGTATGCCCCAGCCCTCTTGAATTGTAATTTTTTCAAAAATAGGATCGGTAATACCATTCAAAATATTTGTTGTCCCATTGTTTCATAAGAAACCGTTCAAAAGTTATCGAGATAAGGGTACCATTCAGATCCGCATTTATCCCCGACATTTCAAATGTACATTGTGAAAAAACAAATCAACGAAATGATAAAAACAATTAGATGGTTGGAAAGATAATTTAATTATCTTTTCAACGATGTGCCACATGACTCCCCATACTTTTTTTTTTCATTGTTCTACGTCGAGCCGTTCAAAAGTTATAAGAAGGGGGGGCATAAAAAGCCGCAAAGTCACGAAATGAAAAAAAATTGATGTTTGGAAAGAGAATTGAATTATCTTTTCAACGATGTGCCACATGTTGCCCATTCTATTTAAAATTTTGAAGTTGATGTGCCCCCCCCCGCGCCATCTATCGGGCAATCACAATGTCTTTTATTTCAAAAAGTAGTATAGTAGATATCATACAATACCTTTTTTTTTCATTGTTCTACGTCTAACAGCACCGGTTTATCCGCAATAAGTCTACCATTACCAAGTTATGCGTATTCAGTAACTGGTATAAAAAACGGAAGATAGATAGACGAACCTACTGACTCAGTTAAGGCATTCGATATAGCTAATCAAAGAAAAATTATCCTGAAATTGAAATCATTTGGTTTTACGAATTAGACTTCAGATTTTTTTACTGTTATCTAAACACTTGGATATAACATGTAAAGTTAAATCCCCTTCCTTTGAATTATTTGTTAATGATGTACCTCGGTGTATAAAACACAATGTTTATTGTATGCCGATTATCTTGAACTTTTTTAACGAATCGATAACGTAGAAGATTCAGGAATATTTCAAGATCTCGATAAACTCTCAAATTATTTTGCATTGTCCAACCTATCAAAAAGAAATCATCTACTGTTTCAAGTTTCATGGGGCACATTGAATATATGGTATCCGAGTGCTCTTGAAAAATTAGTTTGGTCTTGAGATCTAGTCGCGATCTTACTACTATCGCCTATTACTGTTCAACTGTTCAAACTTGAATATGACTGTGTTATTTGGAATCCAAAGATCATTTTATATTGTGATTCTATAGAGAGAATCCAGAAACTATTATTAAGAACCCTGGCCCTTATTTGTATCTTATTTCAGCTAAATGCTAGAATTCAATGTGCAATCATTCAAAAATCGCCGAGAAAATATTTTTTATTTTTAAAATTCAGATATTCCTGAAATTAGGAGAGGAGGAGAGATTTCGCATATGAACACTCTTTCTCCTCCCAACAATGTCTCATAACTATGAATAACCAAATGAAAGAATGTCATATAGGTTCATACAATTTGAAGAGGAAGGGCAGCATCTCTGAAAATGTAGGTATCAATTGTCAATTTTTGTTAGACTAATTTGTTTAGTATTTATTATATGTTTTAGCATGCATCATGTATCTGGATATATTTTCTCAGTATATGAAGTTTGGAAAGGGAAGATACTTCAATGCCAATCATAGATATTGCTGGCCTTGGACTTGAATTATTTATTTGTTGGTTATTTCAGATATTTATTGATTTATTTAAAATTTATGATTGAAAAAATATTAATCGCAATGAACTATGTACAGGGGGAGGGGGGGGAGTAGCTTTCGTGACCGAATATTTATAGGAGGGGTCGCGTGGGAGCGTGACGAAGAGAGGGGGAGGGGTCCCAAAGGGCAAAATTTAGCGTGACGTATTTTATGAACAGCCCCTAAACAAGGACATGGAATACTATGGTACAATTTAAAATTACACAAAACTATAAAATACACAAATATAAACTATCACATAGAAAATATACGATAATATGTAGAGGAGACTGTTGTACCTTAATCATAGTGTACCTTGGGTCACCCTTCAGTTTCTTGGCAAATGCGGTTATCTACCAAGACAATTTTCACACAGTAGAGTGCAAGCAAGCAAAAGAGTGGTTTTCCGTGTGCTATTGTTTTTGTGTAAAATATAAATATTTATTTTTAGCTCAAAATGTAATAACTTTTGGTTCTACTGTTTATTTTTTTACAAACTGATGATTGTGTTCTGTGTTTTAAACCATATTCCACCTGAATCACTGCTCATTGATGAGTAATTTGTTATGCCATATTTCAGTTTTAAATATAACCTAGAATATTGAGAAAGATAAGTTTGTAAAAACGGATCATCATGTACCTTGGATCGGCTAGAACTGATGGACAGTTGTGGTTCCAAGTGGACTTTTCTAGTTTTAACGTTAACTATTATTGTTAAAATTCAACTAATATTGAGTAAAATCAAATTCACATACCTAATTTTTTTGCCTATTAATTTTAAGTAATAAATTTAATATTGTACCTTTTTGTACACATGTATAGAAATAAAAATTAGGTTATACTTCAATACAATCTTATTTCTTCTTGTAATGAAAGAATATAATGTAATTTCTGTATAAATATGTTGTTTTTAATACATATTACCTACCTTTTTGGTACAAGACGTTGATGATCCAAGGTACACTAGGGCATGATCCATGGTACATTATGGTCTTGTACCATTGATCACATATCAATATTTTTATTTCTATAACTGTTTAATATTTAAATTAACAAAAAATACATAGTGTATAGGAATAATGATGATATCAGGAGAAACTCATTCCATTATTATATTTCATAAAATGGTTTGTAAAAAAATATAAAAGTAAATCATTATCCAAGGTACAACAGCCTCCCCTATTCTACATGTCCTCAGTGATATTTTGATGTTCCTAAATAGAGTTAGCAAAGCTCGGAATTTCATGTCCATAGAATCTTCACCATTATCCATGATAACTGTTCAGAATCGCCAGCCACCCATGTGTTTTTAACATTGATTCATCACTTCCCGAATTCACCAACAACAGCAGAGATGGCTTTCTGAGACAATGCTCTGTATATTCTTCTGCGTTTGGTTATTTTAGGAATGTGACTATTTCTTAAGGCATTCTCCCAAAATCATGGATACCTTACCATCCGTGTAAGCGGTCTAGCTGCAGCATATTTTCGATAAACATCTCAGTTGTCAGTTACAAAAAAACCTTTGCTTTTTTTTATAATCAACAGCTTAACAATCATATCATCAAGTTATCACCTTTGATTAAACCCTAGTTTTTTATTCAACTTCGATCTTGTTCTGCTATCAGGGGTTATCACCAACGCCGGTGAGCACACTTCCCCAACCGGAAATTTTGCCGACCACTCAGGGGACCAAACAGGGGTTGGGATCTTTAATTAAGCTCGACATTCTTGAATTCATTCGTGCCCCCTCCAAGGATCGGCATACAACTTGGTATATCTCGTGCTCATTTATATAGCGCCAGCGAGCTGTAACATCACAATGGAATTGTACCGGCTTTTAACGCGAGCAGGCGGTCGACCATCCATATACTTACTGCGGTCGGCGTTGCTTGACTTCAGATCACCTGACAAGCTGAGCTAATACCATATTTTGATTAATTTGAAGTTCTTTTGAAAATCTTGCAAAGGCCTCATCTGGAGAATCGAGTAGGAATTTTTCAACAAATTTTCTCCCAAAATTAAACACGAGATTTTTCAGGCCCTTATACTTTCTTTACAAGAAGACTTTTAAAATATGCTATTAGATAATTCCCAGAAAAGTATGTTCTTTTCAATTCGATAATCCTATAATTCTCTAGGTGAATTCGTATGGTTTCCAGTACTCCGGTAGCAAATTTATTTCCACACTTTTAGCTGTCAATAATTTTCGGCGGCGTTAAAACTTCGTCGTCACTTTGCATGGATTTCAAGGGAAATGCTGCTTAAAATTAGAGTACAAAAATAATGACATGTGTCAATTATTTATTAAACAGAAAAGCCAACCTGGTCAAATTGCAGGGTAACATCAATTTGATTTAAATAATATTATGACCAGAAATATTTTTGGAAAGGCGAAAAAATTTAATTCATCCAGTATGCATTAATGCATTGATTGGTTCAAATTGAATTAAAGCCGCGGCATTGAAAATTACACACATTACTGCCTAGTAGTTGAACAATAACTATTTCAATTGGAATACAAAATATTGGTCAATATATACCGATTCTTCATTTTAATTTCTGAAACTTATCTGTTTTGTATTCTAGATATATCTTATTACAAGCTTTTATTTTTATTTCTTTTAGTTTCACTTGTTCGTTCGTTCGTTAGTTAGGGTCAAATCTAAGATGGCGGACGAGATTTGTAATTATAGTTCGATTTGATTCAAAATTGGTATGTGGGGGTTTTTGGTGTCGGAGATGATGAATTTTCTGTCAAACGAGTTTTCTGATTATGATCATATTTCATTTAAAATTAGTATGTGGGGGTTTTCAGGTTCGGAGATTATGGTTTGTCAAAATCTATAAATTCAAGATGGCGACTTCAGGATGGCGGGCGAGTTTTGTGATTATGGTCAGATTCTATTCCAAAATTGGTGTGTGGGAGTTTTTGGGGTTGGAGATCATGATTTCTTTCTGCTCAAAACTTACACAGAAAAGACCTTGTGATAACGATGCTCTATTAGAAATGAACAGATTAAGGCGAACTAACTAAAAATGCAAACAATAAAATAACCAATAAAAAACCTTTTTAAAATAAGTTGTAATAGAATTACTACTTCGACTAGTTGTTACTTACCAACCAATCATTGTCAAATGAAATTAATTGGTACCTACTTTTATGAACACTTCACGCGACGAAGGTTTTTGAAAACAAATAATTCAACAAAAAATAATTAAATCATTGTCAGCGATGACTTCAACTTAAACATAGTCATACTAAGGCAACCAAATTTCATGAATTAAATTACAATTCAAAAAGTGCAATGAATAAATGAAGAAATTAATGCTTTGTCATTTCAGTTGAAAAATGCATTTTCGGGCTTATTCCACAGACTTGGTTGATCTTGGAAAATCAATACTAGTCAACATTTTTTTTACTATTACATTCTGGTAATTGGTGGTTGGATTTTTGGTGGGATTATAAGATTATGGCAAAAAAGCCCGCTATTGCTCCATTTTGAGATTGAATGCCGAAAAACCCCAGGTTTTATATTTTTTCATTCGTTTTTCCCAAACTCTACTGCTATGGATTACTGAAAGTTCTCCAAATTGTTTATGATCAGTTAGTCAGTGAAAAATTTGTTTATTCTTCGGGTCATATAATTTTAAAAGTAAAATCTATAAAAACGTGTTACACAGGGTTAACCTACATTAACTTTCATTTGTTAATTAAAAAAAACTAAAAAACACGCTTTTATAGAAAACCAAACTGAAAAAATAAAAAATAAGAAAAACAATTATTTTATTTAAAAAAAAGGCGTGGGATGCATGGTATCAATTACCTGTGATCTGAGACATTTCTCACTTGACTGCCCTAGGTGTGTAATGTACTATATAATTATTGATACCATGCACCCCACGTTTTTTTTAAATGAAATAATTTTTTTTCTCATTTTCTATTTTTTTAGTTTGGTTTTCTATAAAAGCGTGTTTTTCAGTTTTTTTTAAACTATCATTTATTTTTAACTTTTTACTCCTTATTGCTATATTAGCGTGTTTTTCAGTTCGGTTTTCTATAAAACCGTGTTTTTTAGTTTTTTAGTGCATATTGCGTGTAACGTGTGGAAATTTCCGACCCCAAAAACCCCCACATACTAATTTCGAAGGCCAAAAAACTCTCCGCCATTTTGGAGCCCCACTCGAATTTTCCATTTTGACAAGAGGATCATGATCTCCGACTACAAAACCCTCAGATATCAATTTTGAAGCGAATCCGACCATAATCACACAACTGGTCCGTCAATTTTGGAGCCGCCAACTTGAATTTTTCAATTGACAAGAGGATCATGATCTCCGACTACAAAAACCCTCAGATATCAATTTTGAAGCGAATCGACCATAATCACAAAACTGGTCCGCCATTTTGGAGCCGCCAATTGAATTTTTCCATTTTGACAAAAGAATCATAATCTCCGACCACGAAAACCCTCAGATACCAATTTTGAAGCGAATCGAACCATAATCAGGAAACTCGTTCACCATTTTGGAGCCGCCATCTCGAATTTTTCCATTTTGACAAAAGAATCATAATCTCCGACCACGAAAATCCTCAAATACTAATTTAGAAGCGAATCGGATCATAATCACAAAACTCGAACGCCATATTGGAGCCGCCATTTTTTTTTTCACACAAACATTTCTTAATGCTATGTCACCGGAATTATGTACACCTGCCAAATTTCGAAACATTCGGACGTCTGGAAGTGGGTCAAAATCGCGCCCAAAGGAGTCGGCTACAAACAAACAAACAAACAAACATACAAGTGAAGCTAATATAAAGCGTGTAAAAACATTCAAGTTCTTCAAATAACTCCAATGTTATGAGTTTCGTAAGTGTACCAGTGACTTGAAAAGGTTGAGTAGGCACTATTGGGGCTCCATTCTGCCCCTGATCGAAAACATGAATTGAAATAACTTAATTTGAAAAATATTCATTTCCACTATAAGGTGAACAATATATATTGCCGTTGATTGAGGAACAATTTTTAGGTGTTTAATAAAATGAGTTTAGAGATTATATTAGGAAAAATAGAACGCTTGTGATTTCCCTTAATTTTTCTTTCGTTATTCACTGCGTCACTGCTATTATTTTTTGAATGTTCTACATATAAAGGGATTTTCATGAACAATTGTATGCATACTATGAAATATTCTTACAATATTTTCAAAAGAAAATTCTATATTCGACCTGTATGTTTCTCGATTTTCTCGAAAGGTATACAAACCAAGTCAAATGGAACTTGCACAGTGTCCTACAGACCCAGAGAAGGATAATAGTCTATTTGTATGTAATTTATATACAGGGTGAGTCAAAAGTATGTTTATCCGCCGCCGTCATTATTCGAATGACTCGAATACAACTTTCTATAGCTTCCTGGCATCATAGATTCACCCTGTATACATGCTTTCGTATAGCTATCCTATAGATAGATAGAAAAGTTGAAAACGCACAAAATAATGTTTTTGAAGTCGCGGCGTTAACCTACATTAAATCGTACTCATGCTAAATTCTTATTTTACAAAAAACTACAATCTACTGAATCTAGCTATACAGTGCGGCTTTTTATAGTCCCTTCCCCCCCCCTTTGGAGGGTTTGACGTAGAACAATGAAAAAAAAGTATTGTACGATATCACCGATACTACTTTTGAAATAAAAGACATGGTGATTGCCCGATAGATGGCGCAGGGGGCACATCAACTTCAAAATTTCAACTAGCATGAGGGGGTCATGTGGCACATCGTTGAAAAGATAATTCAATTCTTTTTCCAAACATCAATTTTTTTTTCATTTCGTTGAAATGTGACTTTGCGGTTTTTTATGGTCCCCCCTTATGACTTTTGAACGGTTCGACGTACAACAATGAAAAAAAAGAAGATATTGTATGATATCACCGATACTACTTTTTGAAAAAAAAGAGATTGTGATTGTCCGATAAATGGCGTAGGGGGCAAATCAACTTCAGAATTTTAAATAGCGTGTCGGGTCATGTGGCACATTGTTGAAAAGATAGTTCAATTATCTTTCCAACCATTTAGTTGTTTTTACCATTTCGTTGATTTGTTTTTTCACAATGTGCATTTGAAATGTCAAGCATAAGTGCGGCTTTTTATAGTTCCCCCCCCCCCTCTGTTAATCTTGGAATGGTTCGACGTAGAACAATGAAAAAAAAAGTATTGAATGATATCACCGATGCTACTTTTTGAAATGAAAGATATCGTGATTGCCCGATAGATGGCGGGGGGCATGAACTTGAAAAGAGTGTCTTTTGTTTACTTCAATATGGATTTTTCTCAACCAACGGTCGCATCAATCCAAAAAATTGGATTACTGTATGGATTCAAAATTTCTACCATTAAGCTTTTAAACGAATTCGAAAATGAAAAATCTTTTAAGTAATGAATCTTCCTCTATTGACCGTATTCAGTGTTACTCATCGCAATTGTGATTCCGTAGAACAACCATGGTTGAAACTATAATTGAATTACCTTTTCAACGGTGTGCATCGACCTCTATGCCTTTCGAAATTTTCAAGTTGTTATGCCCCCAGCGCTCTCTGTCTAGTAATTGTAATGTTTCTTCTCTCAAAAAGTAGGATCGGTAATATATTCAAAATATTTGTTGTCCCATTGTTTCATATGAAACCGTTAAAAGTTATCGAGATAAGGGTACCATTCAGATCCGCACTTATGCTTGACATTTCAAATGCACTTGTGAAAAAACAAATCAACGTAATGATGAACACAATTAGATGGTTGGAAAGAGAATTGAACTATCTTTCCAACGATGACCCTTCATGCTATTTAAAATTTTGAAGTTGATGTGCCCCCCGCGCCATCAATCGGGCAATCACAATGTCTTTTATTTCAAAAAGTAGTATCGGTGATATCATACAATACCTTTTTTTTATTGTTCTTCGTTGAACCGTTCAAAAGTTAACAGAGGGGGGGGGCTATTAAAAGTCGCACTGTATATTTGGATTCTAACTGAATTAAATTAAAATTGGGAATTTAATATCAGCAAAATACCGAAACAAAAAAAATATATTACACGAAATAATATTGTTCGGCGCGACCACTTTTAACGACGAGTCGTGTACCTTAACGTTTCTGTGGAATCAAGTTGTTTGCTGGCTGATTCAACTCCATGCTTTTTCGAAAATTATTGTGTTGACTTAAAAGTCGCCCTTCTCCATTTCTGATTGAATAGTTGTTCCAATTAAGTAAGTGAATATTACAGGATAGATAGTTTCAAAAAGTGCCATTAAAAATATTATATTTTTGATTTTTTAACTTTCAAGTCGTTTTTTATCCTTTTAAGTGCATTTCAATAAAATGGTATTTTGCATTTTCAATATATTTTATAACTACTTTTGTTAGCTTCTTTTACTAAAAATGTATCCAATCAAAACCATTTATGTAAGAAATCCAAGTTTGAGTTCGTGTATGATGGAAATGAGTGAAATCTAGTATTGATTACCGCAGAGGTAACTAACCTAGTTATCCAAAAGTAGTATTTTCAACATTATTTATTTTTGAGTTGGTTTGTTTTGAATCATTTAAATTTTTAGTTCATATATTTGAATCACTTCTTATAGCGACAACATAACTACTATTAGTATACAGTGGATATTTATCTGAAAAAATATATAATTATTAGAATTCTTAATATTTTTGTTTCATAATGGACCTTTCCATTTAGGAAAAATAAATTCCAAAACTTATATAGGTCGATTGTATTTCATATGAAACGTCCAATGCCATCATATATTTTTCATTTCGAAAAGATATTGCGTTTGAAAGAGTACCCGTGACGTCACGTTCATCGAAAACTACCCCCTCCATAATCCACGTTCAGAAACACGCATTACTGTTCTTGTCAAAAAAATAGCTCACTGCTTGATATACACCATTAATATATAATTGAACTCTGTTTATTGATAGACTCATAAAAAATGAATCTCATTTCAACAACGGTTTTCTTTATTAAAACATTCAAAGTTTCTGAACGGGCGTTCCTTTGATGAAGAGCGATCATTGGCAACACCGCAATATAATGACAGTTCCCATGAAAATAATATTGAGATTTGAGGTTAACTATCAATGTTCATTCTTATCAACTTATTGAATTTCTTAATATCATAAACGATTTGGTGTGTTTATAATGAAACAAGGCTTCGTAAAAGCAGGTTCGGAAAATTTGCCAAGGGTGGATTATGAGATGATTGACTCTTTTTATTTAACAAACATGACTTTTTTGAGTGCTGAAATAATAAATGTGAAAACGAAAAACGGTAAGCAATTTGTGTTAGGTATATAGCAAAAATAAATATCGAGATCATTTTCAACTGACTTATTCGCATCAAAAAAGTGAATCAACACATGTTATCTTTTTACAGATCTACCAGTGACTCCAGTGGTGATAATGGTGTTGGCTACATACAGTTGAAACGCCAAGAAAACGTCTGGAATGTGAAAGCAAAGCTCACACCGGAACATAAATTCCATTTTTTTAATGATTGTTTGGTGCGGGCAGACGAAGAAGCAATGTCCTAGAATGTCCGTGTTTAGACTGTTTGGCCTCTGAAGGTATGTGTATATTGAAAAAATGTTTCGACAATTCAGATGAGATCAAATATATTTGGTATTCATATAACATCAAGAATGCCCAAGGCCAATTTGAAGAATTTGTTGGGACAAAAATGTTAGAACAAAAAAACTTGAAATTTTGGGAAGATGCATAAATTTTTTTTCTAAAACTGAATCTGAGAATATGTGTTTCATACAATGCATTGTGTTTTCCAGGTGGATGTAAACATGGACTGGAATTTTTGATGTGGCTCCATAGAAGAAGTGAAGAACCCTCTGTAACTTCGCAGACATGCTACTGGAAACAATCAAAATTATCAACAATGGGGAAAGAGTATAAAATTATTGAATTGAAGGCTCTAATGAACAGAGAAATTCCTGAATTAAGAGACAGGCAAGGATAATTTCTGAATAAAGTTAAGAGTTTATCAGGAACTGGGGGAATATTTTCATTTTTCGAAAATAAATCATTTGAAAATCTAGCCATATACAGATTGGCCCTCAATTTTCAAAACAAAAATTCTAATGGCACTGCAGATTTGAGTTTATGACTGATTTGGCATGTGAAATGGCTGAACAAATAACGAGAAACCAGTCGAAATGTTCTACTTGGTATGATTATTTTTGGAAAGGTAAACTTTGGGGCATATGAAACCGCAAAATGAAAAAATTTAAAAATTGCTAGAAACCCCCCATTTCTTTTTTTTTTTTTCATTTCATCTTTTAATTTAACAGAATGGATGAATATAATTCTTCAAAAAAATTGGTTTTTTGGGTTTTTAATTCCCTTATTTTGGGGGGACCCAATTTTTTTTTAGAATTTTTGAATGGAAATTTTTTGAAGTCCTGATTTCCCCAAATAAGATTGTTTTTTTAGTTGAGTTTTTTCCCCATTTAAAAAAGGTTTAAAATTTTTTAAAAATTTTTTTTTTTTTTTTTTTAAGCTTTTTAAAGTTTTTGATTTTAAAAAATTAGAAAGGATATTGAGTTTAAAAAATTTTAAATATTATGAAAATTTTAAAAATTTTTTGATTAGATAATTTGAAAAGATTTTATAATTATTTTCAGAAAAAATTTTTTAAAAATTTTTAACAAATTTTACAAATTTTTAAAAAGTCAATTAAAATTTTTTCCCTTTTGGATTTTTTAAAAAAAAATCAAAAAAATTTTATACTTAATTTAAAATATTTTTTTTTTGTATTTTAAAAAAACATATTGGGATGTTTTTTCCTTATTATTAAATACTTAATTTTTTTAAAAAAAAAAAAAAATTTGAATGAATAGTTAAAAATTTTTTTTTTCAAATTTTTTTTTTAAAATTATTTATCATTAAAACCAATTTTTTGGGGGGTTTTAAAAGGGAAAAGGTTTTCTTATTTTTTCAAATCAGGACATTTTTATGGAAAAATTTTTTTTAAAAAAAAAGAAAAAAAATTTTCTTTTAATTCAAAAAAAGGCAAAAAAAAAAATTTTTTGGGTTCGAATTTAGTTTTTTTAAAATTTTTTGTTTTCTAAAATTTAAAAAAGAAGAAATTAACTTTTCGAAAATTGTTAAAAAATTCCCCCCCCACCCGAAATAAATTTTAAGAGGGGAAAAAATTTTTAAAATTATACATATATTTTTTTTCTGAAAACATGGACAGACAAACAAAATTTTTTAATTTTCCCCGAAAATTTTTAAAAATTTTTTGGGCCCTTTTTAAAGGGAAAAATTTTTTTTTAAAAATTTCCCCAAAAAAAAATCTTTAAAAAATTTTTACATGGGGCTTTTTGAAAATTTTAACCCGATTTTAAATAAATCTTCAAAAAAACCCCCCCTTTTTTTTTTATTAAAATAAATTTTTAAATTTTTTTTAATTTTTAAGTTTTAAAATTTGGGGGAAAAATTTTCAAAACCCCCCAAAAAAAAATTTTTTTTCTAAAGGGAATAGAAACCTTTGGGGTCTGTTTTATAAAATCAATCATAAAAAATAAAGGGGAATATACCAAATTTTTTTTGGGGTTTTGGTGAATTTTTAAAAGGGTTTACTCTGGGAAAAAAAAATTTTTGAAATTTTGGGAAAAAATTTTTTATATGTTGTCAAACACGTTTTAGGGGAAGGGGGTTTTTTATTTTTTTTTTTCACTTGGGGGTTTTTACAATGAAAATTTAACCAATTATTTCCCCGGTTATTTGGACGAATTTTTTTTCAAAAAAAATTTTTCCCTTTTTCTGATACCCTTTATATCTTTTTTTGTAACCAAAAAAATATTTTTTAAGGGGTGGTTTAAAAAAAAAGTCTGTAAATTTTTTCAAACTTGTTATAAAAATTTTTTCCTTATGTATATGGAAATTTCTGACAAAAGCAATTTTTCCCCTTTTTTTAAAAATTTATTATTTAGGGTTTAACCCGGGGGGTAACATTTTTAAAATTTTCAATTTTTAAAATTAAAAAAATTTTAAATTTTTTCTACCAAAATTAGGGGGGAAATTTTTTTTTTGGTTTTTCCCCCTTTTTTTGTTTTTAAGAAAAAAATGGAAGAAAAAAGATTGATAATTTTATTCCCAAAAAGAAGAATTTTGGACAAAAAAAAGTTCAATAGTACAATTCCTATTTAACTTTAAAAAACCCCAAAAATTTGTGCTTGAGTAAAAATTTTTTTTCAAGGGAAAAAATACTTAAAAAAAAAAAAAAAAATCCCGTGATATTTAAAAAATTTTAATTCGTTTTTTTTTTAAAAGGGGGTTTAAAAAAAAGAAAAAAAAATTTATTAAAATTAATTTATTTAGAATAGGGTTGTGAATAAATTAGAAAAAAAACTACTAGTACCCACATGTCTAGTTGTTCGATCGCGAATAAGCAGATTTTATGGAGAATTTTGTATTCCTTGAAATGAACTCGAAAGGTTTTCAGAAAATAATTTCAACTGAACTATAATAATAATACGGAGTACTTAAGGGTGTTTGCTGGTGTTGCGGAAACTACATATTACATGTTTATAAATTTCAAATTTACCGATTAATATAATCAGAAAAGAATCATATTCATACTCAACATGCACCATACTGAATTTCCTCATAAAATATCTGATATAGAGCATGAATTATTTTCCAATTAGTTTCTTATCTGTTTCGGTTAGATATTGTATTTATTTCTATTTCATTTGTTTCAGGTATTCTCTTTCAGAATCAGTTTTGATTCGAAGTCATTTGACATTTTTTATTGTTCTTCCACTAATATCTATCAATGAGCCCACGAAATTGGTTTAATTTCA
The DNA here is from genome assembly GCA_018342105.1 of Gonioctena quinquepunctata. Classification (NCBI taxonomy): domain Eukaryota; kingdom Metazoa; phylum Arthropoda; class Insecta; order Coleoptera; family Chrysomelidae; genus Gonioctena; species Gonioctena quinquepunctata. The sequence goes on along the minus strand of JAFIRS010002618.1, from coordinate 136,331 downwards.
TTAAATTTGAAAAAAATATGTTGCCGGAGATATGAAAAATTTAAAAATCTCCTAATGAATCAACTATTTCAAATCAATGGATTTCTCGAACCAACTATATGAAATACTCAATCGTTTAACGAATACGTATACTGATCATTACCATTTGTATTACAGTTCAAACTGACAAGTTTAACTGCACACGAAATAGACTGGAATTATTTTTGACGAATTACTGAACGATAGGGTAGAGACATAGTGTTGCAATAAAACTTGGTATCTATGATATTCCTCTAGTTCTAATGATATTGAAGTAGGATATTCTGGATAATAAGTAGGTATTTTTTTGTGGACATTACGATGGAGGAAATGCGTGTCGGCTGCAAAACAGGCAGGCAATCTAATAAATTTTTCACATATATGTGAAAAATTTCTATATTTCTTCACATATGCATCATTTCAAATTCTTGGTTGGCCTAAAAGATGCAGTTTTGAATTATTTGTTTTGGGTATTTTCATTTTGATTATCTCATTATTTGAGTATATAGAACAAATCCATTCATTTCATCTGATTATTTGAGGTTTATTCAATGGGATGTACGGATAGGTTCAAAAAGGTTTATTTTTCAATGTCTCAGATTGTTGTTTATTTGCTATCATTATACTTATGACCAAAACAGCCATGAAAAAATGTATGGTATGAAAGAATAATAAACAATTTCAAACTAAAAGAACAAATCTCGAAAAGTTTCATAGATTTTCGCGATGACCTTTCATGTGTATTAAAAAGGAATATTCAAGTTTGTAAAGCAATAAGCTCGTTTGCATCTATTTATTCCATTTTTCATATTGGAACTCAATTCCCTAAATGAGTTTTTTGCATTCCAAATAGGCACGTCTAAATGTTTATGAATTCCCATATATAATAGGTATAGAGATCTTGCTGGTATTTTACTCGTTTATTCAATAGAAAAGATTGAACTTGAAATATTATTTCTGAAAACATAGAATTGAACTTGAAAACTTCAATCCTCCATTTGAAGGGTTGGAAACTGAAAAATCTTCAGAGATTTCTTTTTTGTTACTTAGTGCACAAACTCATGTTTGAGTACGAATTTCTAGGGGGGACATTTATACTCCCCACATCTTATTTTTTATTGAAGCAAATCTCTTAGAAAAATTCCCCAACAGATGTAGAAACAGTTTTAAAAAGTATCCAATCACCGAATGAGTCCTCCCAATCAAAGCCATATAGGTGTTTCATAGCTCTAAAGAAGGATATTCAATAGATGAAGTTCTCTGCAGTATTCACCTATCAATTTTGATTGTTGAATAAGAGAAAATCACTGATTTCAGATTTTTCACTTTGTTCGTAGCCCGAAATCTACACTGAAAAAATTATTGTACGTAAATACAACTAACACAAGTTGTTAACTTTTTTTTCGTTGATACAATGGAAAATTCATCATGTCTATGAATAGACAATCATTATTCAATGGCCATATTCATGGTCACAATGTAATTATGTTCATCAGATTCTGATGAACACATTCTACAATTCAGTAAATATCTTCATTTCTTCAATCATTTCAATTAATCAATTCAATTAGTTCATTTTGATAATGAATTTTTACATTTATATCACAATTTTCAATTCATGAACGTGTAACATAACATTGATGTAAAATCGTTTTCAACCAATAACTATGACTGTGTCAACCGTTCATTATAATACCTTAATAATAATAACCCCTACATGAAAAAAACTTAAGGGGTGAAAAATTGAATTTTAATTTCCTGTCGAGTCGTCGAGATACTGTGATAAGTGAAATATTGAGTTCGAAGACTTTTATCTGTTAGTGATATAGAAGGTATGTGTATTCATTGTTAGGTGAATGTGTATTTGAATATAAGTTTTTAGAGTGAGAATCTCCCTGTTACATATGAATAAGGTTTACTACCTATAGAGAAATATCTTTAGATGTGAAAATTATGTGTTTCATTTGCCACCAACATTTTACTGTTTTGACATTGCTGATCAAACATCTCAGACGAAAACATTGTTTAGGAATGAATTCCATATATGGATGTTGTGAAAATGACTTCATTCTCCAAAGTTGTGGATAGGAATGCCCCAAAAAAGTTAATAGTAAAGGGAAAACTAACGCGACATGGACATAAGTTCAGTAAGTGAATTATTACTTCAAGAACAAAAGAAAGTATGGTAATAAAATAACTAATAAATAAACTTTTTAAAGACAAGCTTTTATTTAAGCCGTGAACTGGAAACATAAAATAAATTTAAGTCATCGCTGACAATGATTTAATTATTTTTTGTTGAATTATTTGGTTTTAAAAAGCTTGTCGCGCGAAGTGTTCATAAAAGTAGGTACCAATTGATTTGATTGGGCAGTGATCAGTTGGTAAGTAAAAACTTGTCGAAGTATTTGATTATTACTGAGTATTCATGGAAGTAGATACCAATTAATTTCATTGGACAATGAATGGTTGGTAAGTAACAACTTGTCGAAGTATTAATTCTATTACGATTTGCGCGACAAGCTTTTTGAAACCAAATAATTCAACAAAAAATAATTAAATCATTGTCAGCGATGACTTAAATTTATTTCTTACGTTTCAGTACACGGCTTAAATAAAAGCTTGTATTTGAAAAGTTTTTTTATTGGTTATTTTATTTTTTGATTTTAAGTTAGTTCGCCTCAATCTGTTCATTTTTAATAGAGCATCGTTATCAAAAGGGGCTCTTCCCAGTAAATTTTGAGCTGGAAGAAATCATGATCTCCGACCCCAAAAACTCACACACACACACCAATTTTGAATAGAATCTGACCATAATCACAAAACTCGTCCGTCATCCTGAAGTCGCCATCTTCAATTAATAGATTTTGACAAAAAATTCATGATCTCCGAACCTAAGAACCCCCAATTTTGAATGAAATATGACCATAATCAGAAAACTCGTCCTCCATCTTGGGGCCGCCATGTTAAATTCATGAATTTTGGAAAAAAATTTCATAATCTCCGGCCCTGAAAACCCCCACAAACCAATTTTTAATCGAAATCGGACCATAATCACAAAACTCGTTCGCCATCTTGGAGCCGCCATCTCGAATTTATGAATTTTGACAAAAAAATCATAATATCCGACCCCGAAAACCCCCACAAACCAATTTTTAATCAAATCGGACCATAATAACAAATCTCCTACGCCATCTTGGAGCCGCCATTTGGTTTTTTCTTCTAACAAAAACTCCATAATGGATTTTCACCGGAATTTCGAACATCTGCCAAATTTCAAATCAATCGGACGACTAGAAGTCGGTCAGAATTCACTTGCAAGATTTGACCCTAACGAACGAACGAACGAACTAACAAGTGAAACTAAATAAAAGCTTGTAAAAATGAAATTTTAGATCCAGGAACAGATGCAGAAAGATGTTTGAGAGCCATTAAATTTGACAACATCGGAGCAGTTTGACAACTATTGGAAAGCCTGCACTCAATATCGTTCAAACGATATCAAGACGGCTCAATATTCCGCTGAAATTTTTGCAAAATGGCCCTTTTACAAAAATCCGTCTGGGTACCGATTGGTAAACTATATTTTCATCAGACTTATGGGAAAATTAGTTCTGAATATATTTTTTTCAGGTTGATATGGACTTTCAGGTGGCTTTCGAAAATGAAGAAATGGGAACCAGATTTTGAGAAAATTATTTCTTTTCTCAAAAGTGATGATCATATAAAGGGCAAATCAGTGAAATGTTTACTAGAAAAGATAAAAGTAGACAAGATCACTGAAAGTGACTATTCAACAATTTATTTGTGCATGTGAACCCACATATTAGGAATTCCTTCATTATAATTCATTATAATGCCTTTTAGATGGGCGATAGGCGTTACTACTATCAGCTCTTCATGGATATTTAGTCCCCACTAATAAAGCCGTTAAGAAGGATTCGAGTGGAAGGACTAATAATCAAATACAAAATAAAGGACTCACAGGAATCCTTCCTCTACAGCGCCAACAATCAACAACAAATAGAAGAACATCTAAAAATTTTGAAGTCAAAACAAAACGCGATACAATGTGTTGGTGAGGATATATTCTATCCAACAGTATATTTCGATGGCGTTAGGTATAGTCCATCCAATATCAATTGCAGAAGCTGTTTCCATAGGGAGCAAATAAAAACTCACTTCGCTAACACGAGCGTGTATGCGAAGAAACGGAACGAAAAATAATCTGTACCACTCGTAAACATTCTCCGTCGGCAAACGGTAGATCAGAAGAGCCGAGAGTCAAAGTGGACTTGAGTGACGGCTGCCTATTCTACAACCGATTCGTCTGGGCCAATCAAGTCGAACATCAATGCTTGCAGGTGTGGCTATACGATGGGAGGTCATAAATCACGCGTTATATTTGTGTTTTAATAGCTCTGAAAGATTAAAAACCAGTAGCGTCTGTGGTCTTGGTGTGTGCCGATCGAAATACGTTTTAGGATATTCTAGTTTCTAGTTGAAAGAAATTTTTTTCTTTCTTAATGTATTTGTATAAATAAAAGCTTGCCTTTAATTTTTTTTCATTTTTCATTATTTATGAAGTATTTTTAAAATCTTAAAATATCTAAATAAAATTAGTTATCTCCGCCACTGCTGCTCACAGGATTTCGCCGAAAGACTTTTTCATGCTTCTGCAATTGATATTGGGAAAACTATACAGCTTTTTTCATATCCTTAGGGCTGTAGATATATGTTTCAAAATTATATACCTGTTCGATCTTGATTTTCCATCTCAATCGGAAATGTTTTGGAAATTTATAGAATACCATTTCTTCGAAATAAAAGGCAGGCCCTCTCTTTCAAAAGTTCATAACTTATCCGAAACACTTAAGGAGAATCATGAAAATCGCGAAGCATCAGGTTCTGTTACCAACATTTAACTCTTTTGTACCCATTAGTTTGAGATAAATACTTTGGCCACTCAAACTTTACAAGGACCGGAAATGGAAATAAAATCATGCTTTTCGCTATTCCTTGTATATTCCATTCGATAAAAAAGTAGGATTATTTTTTATTCTTTCTCTACATGCAAGAAGGAAAGAGTTATAGGGAGATATACTTTATAACATGTCATCCGGTACAGATTTGAACAGTTGCTGTAAGTTCCTTGCCGCCTTGAATCGAATTGCTAATTTCTGTCCAGCTAAGTAAAGTTTCAGTGGACAGAGTATGGCGTTTCGTCTTGTGCTGTTTTTAATTGTTCAATATATTTTTTATAAAGAAAATATTGGTATTATTTCGTAAAAAAAATGAATACAATCATTATAGTATTCTTAGAAAACATGTTGGACTCTCTTAGTGCAAAAGGAATTAAAATTTCAACTGCATTCATGCGATATGTTCTCTTAATGAGGCCTGAAAAAATTATAAAAAAACATTTTTAAAGACAAGCTTCTATACAAATGCACTAAAAGGAAAATATAATTTCTTTCATAATATGATCTATTGGCTTTTGAATCTGTTACTCACAGAATAACATGTTTTTTTCTTTTTAGTTCATTTGTTTAAAAGCTTGTCTTTGAAAATATTTTTTTTTATAATTTTTATTTTTAACTTTTTAGTTCTTTTTTTATTAACAACTAATAGAAGCTTGTTTTTAATTTTTTTTCCGTTTATTTATTTTTAACTTTTTAGTATTTATGATGTTAAATAACTAGTCATTTGTCATCCGATTTACATATGCATGCAAAATTTCAGCTCAATCGGAAACCGGGAAGTGGGTCGGAGTTAACTTGCAAGATTTGATTACAGACAAACAGACTCCGGAACAGGTGAAACTAAAAAAAAAATATACGACACCTAAAACCCCCACATACCTATTTTGAATAGAATTGGACCATAATCACAAAACTCGTACGCCATTTTGGAGCCGCCATGTTAAATTTTTAAATTTTGACAAAAAAATAATAATCTCCGACTCTGAAAAATCCAAGGTTAGGTTCCCAAGATTAAATAGAATCGGATCATAATCAAGAAAACTTGTCCGCCGTTTTGTAGCTGCCATCTTGAATTTTTGAATTAATAATCTCCGACCCCGAAAACCCCCAGATATGAATTTTGAATAGAATCAGACCATAATCAACAAAACTTGTCGCCATTTTGAATTTTGACAAAAAAATTCATAATGCATTGTCACAGGAATTATGTACACCTGTCAAATTTCAAATCAATCGTACGATTAGAAGTGGGTCAAATTTAACTTGCAAGATTTGATTACAGACAGACACCGGGACAGGTGAAACTAAATAAAAGCTTGTAATAAATTATTCTTTATCCATATGAGAATGCATTGAAACAAAGTAAGACTATTTATAGATTCAATCAAGTCAATCATTGGTACAACGAACAAATTTGATAAAATCAATGTACATATGCATTGAAACAATTCAGAAACTTTTATGAAAGAAGTTCACCAGATCCATGTAAGAAAACAGTAGAACCATGTAAAAAGTTGTTTTGATTTGTTGCACACATTCATCGAGTCAATAAAAGAAATTTACTAAATCCATGTACTAATAGATTGAAACAGTTTAATAACTATGAACGTATTCATTGATACAATAAATAATAGTTTAAAAAAACTAAAAAACACGCTTTCTTAGAAAACCAGACTAAAAAAATAGAAAATAAGAAAAAAATGAATTTTATTTAAAAAAAAGCGTGGGGTGCATGGTATCGCCTCGGTGTGTAATGTACTATATAATTATTCAAACCATGCACCCCTGGCTTTTTTTTTAATAAAATACATTTTTTTCTTATTTTCCATTTTTTTAGTCTGGTTTTTTATAAAAGCGTGTTTTTAGTTTTTTTAAACTATTATTTATTTTCAACTTTTCAGTTTAGTTTTCTATTAACGCGTGTTTTTAGTTTTCAAACTATTATTATTATTATTAAATTTGTTTAACTATTATTCTCCAATATTGAATAGAATCGGACCATAATCACAAAACTCGCGGCCATTTTGGAGCCGTCATCTTGAATCCTTCAATTTTGACAAAATAATCATAATCTCCGACCCCAAAAACCCCCACATACCAATTTTGAATAGAATCAGACCATAATCACAAAACTCGGCCGCCATTTTGGAGCCGCCATCTTGAATTTTTCAATTTTGACAAAATAATAATAATCTCCGACCACGAAAACCCTCAGATACCCATTTTGAACCGAATCGGACCATAATCACAAAACTCGTACGCCATATTGGAGCCGCCATTTTGTTTTTTTTTTCACACAAAAACTTCCTAATCATTGTCACCGGAATTATGTACACCTGCCAAATTTCAAATCATTCGGACGACTGGAAGTGGGTCAAAATCGCGCCCAAAGGAGTCGGTTACAAACAAACAAACATACAAGTGAAGCTAATATAAAGCGTGTAATAAAAGAAGATCCATGTACAATGTAAAAATTTGTATTGAATCATTAAACAGAGTCATTGATGCAATGAAAAAAACTGTTTTGTGTATGTACCTCTTCATTGAAGCAACAAGATCATATTCATTCAATCAATCAATATATTCGTTATCAAAACGAACTGTATTCCCTGAAGTGATGTTTTCGTTTTCGTGATATCAATTAACGTTCATAAATTCATGACTACAAGCATGAGTTGATGAACGGTCATACTTTGTATCGACTTAAGTGTACTTTGTACTATAATTGAGGAACTCCAGTTCTTGATACAAATATTTTTTCATTGTACTTACATACCTTTTTGGTTCAGTGTTGAACTGCATCAAATTGAAGTTTCTTAGGATCCCTGAAATAACTTCAGATCCAGTCTCTCTCAATTTGAAACCTGAATTAGGGGTTTCTTTCAGTTAGTAAACTCTTGTTTGAATGTATTTCAAAATTCCAAATTAAACCAGTGCAATGTTTTTGATCGTGAAAAATGCCTGAGTTGTTTCCAGAAAAGAGTAACTGAGAGTTAGCTCAAACTTACATTACTTTCACCCCTCCTCCTTTTTTACTATTATATAGTGTTCCAAAATATTTATATTTTCTAATATATATATATATATATATATATATACATAATTATTTTTGTTGTTTTGTAAAGTTTATCTCTTCTCTCCATATTTCTCAGTAACAAAAAATTTCGTTATATCATATTCTCCCAAGGGAAGTATGAATTCGTTACAAATATACAATGGCTTACAAGGTTTCTTAGTGACGCATTTCCTTGTATAGCTACATTTTTCATTATTTTGGTTGCCGTCCCTTAAACGTAAATCAGTTTTTTCTCGCCACGGTTCTTAATACCTGAATAATGAAATACCGAACTCCTAAAAGTATAAAAAGATAACTATTAAACATTATTCCGGAAGTTAAAACTGAAAATTAGCGCAATGAGTTCCACGAATAAAACTCCATTTTCTGCAAAAAACATATGTAAATACGTAATATTTTCAGTTTTATAGTTTTATTGGGATAATCCTTCAGTTTAATGGGTAGAAATTACATTACAAAATTACATTCACATAATACCAAATGATACTAGATTGCTGTAGCACTTGAACCATGAATAATTTTTCAATTTCTTTAACCACGAAACTGCAAATACTCCTCTTGAAAGAAACGAATTAAAAAAATTCCATATATAAAAAATTGACTCAAAGTTATAAAAAAAAATTTTTTTATTCAGTCAATTACCTGCTAATTCCTCTTGCAGAGTTTATACACAGAACAAAAAAGTTACCTGATTGTAATGAAAAAAGCATTACGACAATGTATTTGGACATGATTTTTCAACCGATGCCCTATGTGATCACTATAATGTTCAGTTGTTGATTGCCTGATTAGGACATTGCTTATAAGGACCACGTTCATTGATACAATCCCCTTGAACATCACTGTCGATCCTGGCATCAATGTACATTAACCAATCAATTTTATTCCGTAACTGATTATTAAAACATGTATTTTATCACCGAAAGTTTTTTGTTTAATTCCTAATTGGCATTGGTACAATGTTTAATAGAATTATTTCAACGATAAGGGACATTTTTTCATGCCCCACAATGATTATTCTATCACCTAGAGTTCATTGTTCAATCACGACAGTGTATTAACATTAAAGTTTCTTGTGCATTAACCAACCAACTTTATTCCTCATTACGATGATTTAAAGGCATATTCTATCAATGAGAGTACATCTTTTGATCACCTGTAAACATCCATTCAGTATTTAAGAGCATTATCGTAATGCTCGAGGACATTCATTCATGGCTGCATAACATTAACCTTGGCGCCTTAAAATACAGGGTGTTTCATAACTAGGGTGCAAAACAAACTAAGGGTGCCTCTTGGAAAATTAATAGGTCTTTCCCTATCAGATATTGAAGGTAAAAGATGAAAAGTTTGTTTTATTTTGTAACTCCCTGTAAGTTTCCATTGATATGCAATAGAGAACAATGTTATTGTATTTAGGGAGCAGCATTTTAATAATGAAGTAAGATGTCAGTTGCCATAGTTGCATTCAAGGGTACTTATTCTTCAGGAAAAATTATCAAAATTTCATTTTAAAATAATTTTCACCGAACTTTCATAAAAAATAGCGATTTTATGAACAAAAACACACAAAAAATATAAGTCTCCTCATTCTCTTTCAATGATTTCAACCGGAAAATGTGATTAATATCAGATAAGAGCACCCAATATACAAAAGTATTATACTATTTCACTAAAAATTCGGGGCAACACTTATTTATTTTCAAAGAGGAATCCCCAGTTTCGCACCCCAGCTATGAAATATATATTTTAGTCAAGAATATTTTGGTTTCTAGAATTCTGCAATAAGAAATGAATTCATATTTCATATAAATAGGAAAATCTGCTTATTTCAACTAGATCAATGATACCTCCGCTTCAATCAAGAATATAATTTTATTTTGTAAAAAAATGCTATTTTCTATAAAACATTTAATTTCATATAGTTAATATAGATCTATATCTTTATCCAGATATTCACACAAAATGTGTATTTTTGGGTAAGAGTTGTTTGCTTTTATTTTTTATAAAGACCAAAACAAGTTACTTTTCTCTTAAAAATTTAAATTGAAAAGATATATTATAAAAAAAAGCTTGTATCAGATATCCACTGCCTCATCATATTGAAAAATTTATATTTGATTCCATCAAAGTAAGTGTGGATTTCTTTAATTTTTGTAATACTTCTCCAATGGCGAAAGTAAAAAGCTGAATCGACGATTTTTTGGATTGCAGGAAGTTTATCCGGTCATCCGCTTCTTGGACGGTTTTGCCTATAAACAAAAATGATAACTGTGAATCACAATGGTGAACTTGGTCGTTTGAGATTTTTCATGTATGTCCTTGTCAATAACTTTATTGTGCACGAAAAACCCGTGAAGGGACCACAGAACTGCTGCATATCGGCCATCTGAAAAACAAGTCAATTCGTGTTATTACAACTGGCCCAAGAAACTACTACTTTCTCTTTTTAATTTTCCAAAGGTGAAAAAATACAGAAATATATGATCCCTCTGATCTAATTTAACCACTATAACCTGGACTCCTTGGACTTAATAAGGCCCGAGTATTGTAGAGTTATACTCAATCGCTCCAATTTATGACACAGAAATATTGGAAATTTCATTTTTTCAGAAGTAACAGTCATTCATTGAAGAGTGAAAACAACAGAACCTCATTTGCCATGTGTGAATCGTTAAGTTTTTCTTATGACAGAAAATATAAATCAATACAAATCAACACTGCTACAAAAAAATAGGGGTAAACATCAAATATTAAAGATTTACGAATAAATAGAACGGTACTGGTGTTGATGAAATGAAATTGAAATGAAATTCAAAAATTGCTGCAATAACCTGCCACTAACAGACTTATCAGAAAAATTTTGAAAACCCCACATCAAAATATCGAAATTTTTTCACGATATGCGAGGAAGAGGCAGATCGACCCATACATTTTCAGTATTTAGTACGTTCACCTACTTAAAAGTTGAAATTGTAGAATTTCACAACCTCACGTGCGGCGTGGTTAGGTTATTAAAAAAATTAGAATCAATAAATGGTAATGAAGCTATGAAAATTATATCTTACCAGCAGACACAAATATCTCACATGTGACACTCAAAACTTTTCTATAACCTATATAAATTCCCGTGAAACGATGATTATCGATAAACTCGCGACTTCGAGTACCTAAGTCAGAGTTGGGACAGTTCCCAGAATGGTTCATACTGCGACCCTGAACATGTATATTAAATTGGAGGGAAATTCGTTGATTGGTTCAAGCTTCGCTTGGGATGGGTGGTGGCGTGGTGTACTTGAATCTCAGCATTCACAAAAGGCACTCGGACATTGACAACAATACCAATAGTCCAATAATCTAAGGGTTTGGCAAGGAAAAAACTGCAGAACTTTTTTCTCAACGGATCTTTATGTATTTTGGGGTGCTCAATTCGAATCTGGAGTTTGCTACCACGGCAGCCATCGGCTTCATACTCAAAATCGCGAAAAACCGCCCAAAATAGCGGTTATTGTCGGTTTTTTACCTATACCACGACAACAAAGCGTTTTTTGAAGAAAACCATTATATAGTAAATTGTAGCTTGAACCAATACCTACAAAACAAAAGGAACAAATCCGAAATCGGCGATAAGTAGCGAAGTTGGCTAAAAACGCGAAAACCACATCGAAAATGTCTGCTGGTGCCCTATTATTCTTCTTTTACTCCTATAATTGAATATTATATGTTTTTATATGCGCAGCTCACATAACCGAACGTCAGTGAGGCACCTACTCACCTATTAGTTCACTTTACAAGTACTCTCTTTCTCAAATCTCAACGAAATTACTGTACAATTGACCACTTTTACTGAACTGCCGAACGTCAGTGAGCATTTTTTAACCCACTCTGTCAATTACAGTTGTAATGAACGACAATTGATCTTTAGCTTATGTTTATTGACAACTTATTATTATTATACACTTTCATATTATTATATAAAAATAGTAAGTTGAGGATTAAGATGTAGTTGATTGTTAAGAAAGTAGACAACTCGAATTAGCTCCACCTGGAAACAGAGAAAACAGAGTCTATAGATCTATTTTGTCTTCAGAAATCAAGGAAAATAGTTTCATTCAAGTAGATTCTTATAAGCAAGTGTACAGAATAGCTCATTACTTACCCATCGTTTCGTCTGCCATCGTTATAAACCAGATGGACCCGGGGTATCGAGAGGGGATAATTTTGGGCGCTTGTGATAGGGTTGGCTCTCATCTGTTGGCGGATCCACTGAAACAGAAAATATATCACATGCAAGATTATAAGATATAAGGATGTTTTAAAGTACCTTCAACTTCTTCAAGATTATCAGATGAAAGCGGTGACTCCAGAAGGTCGTCTGTACCGTAGTCCTCATCAAAGATGATTTCTTGATTAGAGCAGTAACCATCACAGTCACACAACCTTGTGCAGAACAATCTGATTATTCTGCAGCCACAATTGCCTCTGCACCCCTTCTGATACTTGCAGCTTGTCTGGGGCTGGAGCTTTGAGGGTGGTTATAGGGACCAAGATCATAACTCTGCAAAAAATTGTCCGATTTCGGATTTGTTCCGTTTTTTAGGTATTGGTTCAAGCTACAATTTACTATATAATGGCTTTCTTCAAAAAAAGCTTTGTTGTCGTGTTATAGGTGAAAAACCGACAATAACCGCTATTTTGAGCGGTTTTTCGCGATTTTGAGTATGAAGCCGATGGCTGCCATGGTAGCAAACTTCAGATTCGGATTCAGCACCCCAGAAAACATAGAGATCCGTTGAGAAAAAAGTTCCGAGTTTTTTCCTGAAAACGGCCTTTTGAAACCTTATTGGACTACAAGTACATTGGGTGATATTGAGATGAATTGAGTACTAACATCAATGAATGGGTGTATTGGCTAATGTTTCCAAGCATTTATAAAATAATGTCACTGTACTGCGGCCATCCCCATTGAGCATTGAACCATACCCTGATGTATTGTTACAAGGAAGTTGATGATTAATGGTACATAGTATTAATAACCTCATATTCGTTTGCGCAATGCATTTGTTTCCTTGTTATAAGGCAAATTTTCATTGTGGAAATGTCTCAACATAACACCAATCAAGAAATTACGTTATTGTAATGGACATGGTAACCTTATTGTAATGATTTCGTTGATTATTTAATCACGAAAATGGACTGATTTTCATTATGTTTGATCATTGCCTCAAGGAAAAATACGTTGGGACAATGATTTTGCAATCAGTCATTAGTGGTCATTAATATCAGGTACAATATTTCTTCTGTGTATGATTGATGATATGCCATTATTAATGTCAAAAGAAAAAGTACGGAAGCCGTTTTTAAACCGTATGAAAAAATGGTTCCCAAGAATTGTTTGAGCAACTTATTGATATAAGAATATTATTTCCACTAGAAATTTGACTGACTACCTACGCTATTGGAAGTATTCCCCTGAGCATACCAAAAAAAGACGTATTCAGTAAAATTTCAAAAAATATTTTTATATTTCACGATTTCACTAGATTCACTGTGGGAATCCGTCGGAGATATAATTGCTAGATCAAATATATATATATATATATATATATATATATATATATATATATATATAATATATATATATATATATATATATAAATTAAAAACAGGCGATTCCAAGGGAACATGTAATTTGGTTCCCAGATTAAGAAGGGTCCGAAAAAAATGTGTAATTCGGTTCCCGATATTTTAGGTTTGTCTAAATTTTGATGTGTAATTTGGTTCCCGACATTTTTGTTTGCATGGTCTCTAAGTGTAATTTGGTTCACGGAAGAAAAAAAAAATTACCAAATAATTTTTATTTTATTTCTCTCATATTTTGGAAAAACAAATATTTTTCATTTGTTTACAATAATAAAAATACAATATCAAATAGTTACAGCACAGTGAAAAGAAACACACTTAATGAAATGTAGTCGACTAATTTCATTTCTAGAATAAGATTCTATCATTTTTGCTATAAATTTTTGACGATTTTTTACTTTAATGTTATATATTTGAGCCGTTATATTAATGCTTTGTAATTTTACATAAGTTTCAATTTGAATTTTCTCAATTGAATATTGATATAAATATTTTTCTGTGAACTGAAAAATCCACGATAAAAATGAAGTTATTTTTTGTGAATGTCTAACAGAAAACAACTTCATTGAGATTATCTTGACGATGGAAGATAGTGACTAAAGTTTATCTTTCAGTCGCAGATGACTCCACATCTGATTTTATGAACATCATGTTCATATTTTCAACAAATCTTTCAATTTGAAATTCTTGAAGTTTTTCCAAAAAAATTAAAATGTTTGGATCTGCTTTATAAAAAGACGCATTAAAATGTTTATGAAAAGATTCACAAGCATTAGTGGTTCGTGTAAGCTCAGCTGAATTCTCAGCCCAAAGAAAGGGTGGAAAAAGAGAAAAACTTTCAACACATTCGCCCAAAGTAAGAACAAATGATTTGCACTTTCTGTTTGTACAAGTCTATCACTTCTCACCACTTTTCAGGATCTTTTGAAAACCGTTTTTAGTGTTATTAAAAATTAATAACTGTTTTTCTCGCCCACTCAAAATTATTCCTGGATTCGTGGCGAGAATTTGAGACAACTTTAAAGAAAATTGAATCACACGAGCAAGCACACAGAAGCAATACAACTCTAAATAAAAGTAATACTCATAGACCAAGCAAAAAATAGACAATTAATTTTATTTAGAAGTTTTATGTTTTGGCATCCGCAGCTGTCCTCCGATTCTTGTACTATATGTATGTGTTGAAGCAATCGTTTCGAAGGACTCGAGGTTATTTCTTGCGAATGTAACACATTTAAAAATATAAATACATGGAACAGTTAACAGTTTTTCTCTCATAAAAACCGGTTTGCAACTATCTCGATAGTCCATGTCGAAGATGAGTCTCAAAATACGCTTTTGGCCCACAAAAACTCTATTTAAGTCTGCACCGCGCCCCCATGCCATTATGTTGAGTGATATATGTGAAAATGCCATGGCAAAATAAATGCTTACTAAACTTTCTTTTGTTACACAGGATTTCATTTGTTTGATTGCAAAGAATGCTGAATTGAGTTTATTGCAAACACTATTGATGTGCTGATCAAAATTCAGGCGTTCGTCTAATAGAGTTCCAAAAACTTTACTTCTTGTGACATAACTATTTCCTCACTGAAGACTATCTTTCCTATTAAATTTTTTTATAGATACTGACTGTGTAGGGTTCAGAATGAGTCTGTTTCAGTCACACCAAGATGCAAAAGTATCAATGATTTTGGTAACCTTAACAAGTAAGTTGTCGATATTAGATCTTGTAACTGTGATCGTAGTGTCATCAGCAAACATAGGTAAGTGGCAGTCTTTTATGTGTTCGGGTAAGTCATTAACAAATAGCACAAATAATAATGGACCCAAAACCGAACCTTGTGGTACACCCATTTCAACATTTTGTTCACTCGACGTTACAGTATTATATTTGACAGACATACAACGGTTTTTCATATATGATTTCAACCAAGTTAAAATATTTTCTGGAAAACCAAGTGCAGCTGTCTTATGGGTTAGAAATCCGAAGATACCGTGTCAAAAGCCTTCGATAGATCGAAAAACAGACTGATAACAAGGTTATTAGCGTCAATTTCTGCATAAATGAAGTTGAGAAAATGGTAAGTTGCTGTTTTGATAGAATGGCTTTTTCTGAATCCATGTTGATAATTACATAAGAGTTTGTTTGCTTCCAAATAATCAACTATCCTGTTAGCTACTACTTTCTCAAATAGCTTGGACAAGGAACAAATCTGCGAAATTTGTTTATAATTATCAGTCTCATTTTTATCACCTTTTTTAGAGAGAGGTATCACTAAAGCCTTTTTGAATTCGATGGGAAAATATCCTTGCATGTAGGACTGATTCATCAGATAAGTGAGAGGATCAATTATGAGGTCATATACATATTTGACGATGATTATAGATAGTTCTATACCACTTGATTTTTTATTTTTTATTTTTTTCAGAGCTTTATATATTTCTAGTTCGGTTATAGGTTCATTTGGAAAAGGATGACTGATTATAAATTTTTTACTAATAGTACAGGGTAATGATAGATTTTGCCCAAAGTGACTATTTAGCCTTAATTCCGTAGCCTTAGAAAAATAGTCAGCAAATATTTTTATTACCTCCTGTACATCATCAACAATTTTCGAATGATGCTTCAAAGAGAGGATTCTAGTATCTGACGAATTTTATTTCCCCAGTTCAGAATTAATTATTTTCCATATCTCTTTGGTTTTATTCTGAGCATTTTCAATTTTTTTTCGAGAAGTAGTTCGTTTTCGTTTTCCTAATTGCTGACTTGTGCTCCTACAACCTATTTTTATACATTTCTATTGAATGAGGATCAACTACCTGGAAGCTTGTGCATAGTTGGAACAAATCTCTTAAATATTTGCCCTCTTTGATAATGTCATTTGAAATCCAGGCATTTTACATTTTTCAACTAAGATAGGTTTTTTGGGCTTGACACATCGAAACACCATAGAAGAGAGTTTAGAAAAAAAGAGAAACCTTGATTTATGCACATATCGTACAGGGTTGGATACCAACTGATATTATTGAGTCTAGTTCTGAATTCATTTATATTACTATCATGTACTTGCCGTTTCAACATTTTAACGAGTGGTTCTTTGTCTGATTTTCTTATTTTAATTTCACATTCTGGAATCTTAAGAGTTCCTGTATGTGATAGGTGATCAGCAATATTAGGTTGTATTAATTGACAGTAAAAGTTTGATCAGAAAAAGTAGTCACCACAAGTGCGACTCGTATGACCGTTCGCATTGGTAAAAATTCTTGTTGGACTTCCTATATTGACATTAAATTTGATGAGTTGAAAAGATCCATAAACAAGTTTGTATTTGTATCTTTCGACAGATAGTCAATATTAAAGTCTCCACATAAGATAATATTGGGAGACTTTGCCTCAGCAAATTTTAGTGTCTGTAATTGACAATCAAAAAAAATATTAACATTGTTATTGGGAGCTCTATAAGCAGTTATTATTACAAATTTAGACAAGTTCACTTTGTAGCAAATAGCACATATTTCAACTTGACATTCGCTAGATAATTGTCTTATTGGTACAATTTCATTGAAGTTAATACAGCTCCTAACAAGAATACAAGAGCCGCCTCGGATATGGATATGCTCTTCTCTACAAAAAAGTTATGCCATATGATACTCTCTGAAATAAACATCCCTCAAACAATCATTAGTTTACCAATGTTCAGATAAACACACAATGTCTATTTCATTGTTACACAAAAATAGCTCAATTGAGTTCAAATTATTTAATAATCCACGAACATTGATATGGCTCACTTTAGTAGAGCCCAATTGTTGATTTTTGAATTAGTGGATCATTGCTGACTGGTATCAGAGGTCTGGAGCTACTTGGGAGAGTCTGGGATATAAAAAAAACACTTTTATGAATGGGATTCAGTGCTTCCATGTTTTGATCCACATCATGTATTTGAATATTATCTTCTACGATAGCTACAGGCAAGGGAAAATGTAGTTCCTGGACTGCAGCAGGCACGGAGATGTCACAGGTTGGAATAAATGTTGGAGTTTTATACAAAAGTTTGTTGTGAGAAATGGAATCCACTATACCGGAAACCGCCTTGAAACTGTTGAACTTTCTTAGTTGACCCCTATTAATATCTACAAAACTAAATTTACCTTCACTACATGCATTAAATTTGTATAAAAACTCGTATAGTTTTGTATTAAAGTTATAGATAAATTCATTTTTTGGGTTGTCTTTGAAAACATACGGAACAGATGCAAAACTAACATTGGTATGAGCACATTACTTAAGTTTGTCACAAATGTTCTGAAAGACGGTGCTTTATTTTTAGCAATATCATATCGTCCACCTACTACAATGACATGAACTTGAAAACTAAAATTACTCGCCAAAGTTTCCATATTTTCTATCACTCGATGCAAAAGTGCACCCGGTTTCTTCACTGAAAAAATTTCATAGAGATTTTTGTCCAGACGTCTTTTGAGTTGGGAAGACACCTCTGTATCATCCGTTAATAACAGAATTTGTCTCTTAGTGAGGGTACCGTGATTGATAGGAGTAGAATTATTACCAGTTGAATTATTTGTGCTACCCTTGGTTCGTTATATTGCAATTGTTTAGGCACGTTATCTTCACTAAGCGATGTTGGTGTGACTAATGTATGGTTGGAATTATTATTGATAGGCTCAGACGTTGCCTTCACGTAACTAACAGACACGCCACTGGTCAATTGTTCAAAATTTGTAGAAGTTGATGCATTTCTTGTACAGAAACCTGTCTGTGTTTCTTTATTACTAGTCTGTATATTTATTTTAACTTTAGCGTTTTTGTTCAGAAACTCAATCTGTTCCTTCAAATCGTCGATAATTTTTTGCTGTTTTTTTATTAAGTCAGACAGCTCTTCTTCAGTTTTCAGAGCATCCTGCATAAACGCGTTTTTATCCAATTTTAGTTTTTCGATATATTTTGATTTCAAGTAGCTATCTTCTACCAGTTCACTTATAGTTTTTTCTAGGATACTTTTATCACTATCCTTGTCAATGCAATCACTGTTTATAAGATCTTTGCAACAGATAATTTGATTATCTTTGACAAAACGGATTTGGTTTTCAAAACGTGGTAGACAACACTTATGAAAAACACTGGAACAATTAATACATACGAAATGTATAAATGATTTACTTTCACAACATTTAAAACTAGCCATTATATTGAGTTCTATACTCTACGCACAACCAACTAGCAATCCCTTTCCAGAATTATTCGTTCGAGTATTGAAATTAATTATTGAGAATATAATTTTCAACAGCTCTGGTTTTGTCTAGAGGGAGAAAAAAAAACTTTTTACCTATGATCCGAATAAACTCGAAATACATTTGAAAATCCTATAATAATGGTGAGAGTTTCCAATCACTAATCCGATATTGAAACTCATTACCTACTAGAAATAACATACAACACTAGCTTATGCACACGTGATTTTTTTTAAACGTAAGTTAATTGAAAGCACCTAGTCCAGTCCAATTTAGAGCCGATGGAATTTTGAGAAAATATATTTCACCAATTTTTTCAATTCCATATAGCTAATTTTAGGTAATGAATCGGTTGAAAGGTGCTATTATTATGGCTTTTTTATTACTTCGACCTTTTGGGCAAAATATCTTGATATCCCTATTCTCGACTTTTTTAGTTTTTTCCAATATTGGTTAATCTGACGAAAATATGACATAAAATTCACTTTCACCAAATTCAGCGTCGATCTATCCTTTTTTGGCTCATAACAACACCTGGAGTATAACCTAAGTGCAATGTTTTTAGCGATACTCTTTGAGATATAACCTGTTTTATAATAGGGGTAGGTATCGCTTTTACTGGCTGGGGGAGGGGGGACAGAATACAGGTATGAAAAATAAAAATTGAGCAAACATATGAAATGAAAATGGACTGTTTCATCGTTTTTCTCTTAAATTGACATTGTGGTGAGCCATGTATTGGACGCTAGATACCTGGCTCATTATATAATCTTACCCTGAAATTGGATGCTGACGAAAGGATTAACTAAGTATCTAGCCGATTTTAACCCTACTTGAGAAGTTATATTTTAATATGCTATTGAAATATTTGCAAATATTTTGCATTTACCTATTTTATGTGGTTAAAGTTGTGTATCTATTCGCTTACTTCAGTTATGGAGTTATCCAAAGTAATAAGTGAACGTGGTCAGAAGTGCAGTCGGGATAATTTACGAAAGATAAAGAAGTGTCGAAAAGCGGTGAAACCTATTGGAGATGCGCTATACGTTCTTGCAAAGCGAAGATTTTTACTATAAGCGTAGAAGACCTTATTTCACGGAGTTATTTGCAACATAATCATCCCATAGACAGTACAAAATTAAATCGCCAAATAATCAGTAACAGCGTGAAGAGGAAGGCAACAGAAGATGCAGCCGAAAAACAATTCAATTCGCAACAATTTGTATAATAGTAGGCGAAAACTTCAACCACCGCTACCAAAAACCACCGATGATGTTATAGATATTTTAGGGGAAAAAAAATATTTCGAAAATTTTATACTAGTTATTTTCAACCAATCAGATGCTTTGTTTCGACATTGTTACTATGGTAACAGCAAATTTTCTGAAAATTTTTCATCCACATTAGCATGTAGACGTAAAATTAATAAGTGGAAATTTCCCGGCACATGACAGCTATCACATAATTAGACAAAAATAATATTGAAATAATATTGACAATATTTTTTATTTACTTACTTTATGAGTTGGAAATATTACAACAATTTATTAAGGTGTACATTCTATAATATCATTAATTAATTTTAAATTCTTCAAAAATTCCACTTCTACCTCCTCTTTCCTAAGTGGTGAATAAAACACAGAACCGGTGTTTTTTTAACAATATGCCTGTGTTTCATAAAATAAAAATAATACTGAGGCACCAGTTTATTTCTTTGAGTATTAGATTAGTGTCCAAAAGAAGGCACAATATCACGCAGAATGTTGCCAATCTCTTCAAATAAGTTTTCTTGCTCAGGATTTAATCCAGATTTTTCTACTGAGTATGTTAGATATTTTACATTTTTATGGTACCTACATTTTAATGTGCTGCGATTCTTTGCAAAAGGAACACAATTCATACGATTGAAAGTTCATTTTATTATCACTTTTTTACTAACTTATGATTGTATACAATGTTATGAGGAAATAATGCCACAAATAAAATATTGATTGACAGGAGTAGTAAATGTCAAATTCATGGCTAACTTTACAATAGTATATTAAAGTATAAGTGGATAAAAAGGGCTTTAAAACACGCGCGATTTTTCGAGCACGACGGCGCAGCCGGAGTGCTCGAAATAGAGCAAGTGTTTTTAAGACCAGTTATCCACGAATACTTTACGTTATTTTTTTTTATTGGTGCACTTTGAAATCATATATACTGGTATTATTACTACAAAAAATAGAAATAAGAACTAATAATGCAAGAAGGTTGAATTCGTGATGTGACATCAGTATACCTTTCGTTGTCATGGAAATGAGAAAAA
Organism: Gonioctena quinquepunctata; assembly: GCA_018342105.1. Classification (NCBI taxonomy): domain Eukaryota; kingdom Metazoa; phylum Arthropoda; class Insecta; order Coleoptera; family Chrysomelidae; genus Gonioctena; species Gonioctena quinquepunctata. The sequence continues at coordinate 115,048 of JAFIRS010002618.1, read as the reverse complement.
CATTCATTTGCAATTTGTTACCAAAGATCAATATTTGTTGTCACCAGAGCTCAAAAATGAATGATTCTAATATCGATTTTTTTAATAGTGAGGCAGAATCGCGGTTAATACCGCGAAAATCCAGTGATATATATAAAAAAGAATATGAAAAGTTCATCAAATGGATGGAGGAGCACATATAAATGAACGAATTGTTAGTAATATTTTATCTGACGTTACAAGGTACTCCTGTCAGATCAATAATCAAAAATTTGTCATTTAGACTTCACGTTTCTCGATTTGTTGATGTTGTCATGGTTACCTTTAAAAAACGCGCGTTTTTTAAAGTTCGATTTAAACACGCTGAGGCGTGCTTTAAATGGGTAAAAAGGGGCACCAATAAAAAAAAAAATTTTTTTAACCGGCAACATACGTCAACAACATTCTGTTTAGAATAAAGAATAAAATATCCCGATTTCCTGAATTATTTGAAAAACAAATTATTACCGCTAATATTAATTTTTCTTAGAATTAAACCTGAAAGAATATGAAAAATATTCAAGTAAGTATATATGTATAGGTATAGTTATATATTTTTTGCTGTTTATCACCTTTGTTTGTAGTCAATATTGACACTTCCCTGAAACCTAGTAAGAAAATTATATGAAATCAATTATTTTTATATAATAATGTATCTGATATTATAAATTTTATTTTACTGGGATACGGGAAAAATAAAAAAAAATCACTCGTCGCTTCTCGACTCGTGATAATTTTCGAAAAATTCATGTACTCAAAAAATTTCCGGCAATAATTCATGCTCTAGGGAGATTAAAAGTGACAATTATATAGAGAAGAAAATTTTCTATTAATCAATGTTCAAAGATTGTTGTGTTTCTGTGCTTGACAAATATTCGCTATTTATGTAGTAGAGAAAAAATTTACTGTGATGGGGGTATATTCAGAGGGTAGTTTCAATCCCGTTGGATTCAAATTTTGGAAAATCCTACCTCGGTACGTACCTAACCTTGGAATTTAACCATCATAGATTATTTCATTCTCTTATTACTGATCATTTTTGAAATAAATACTGTTTCATAAAAACTGGCTAGAGTGTAAAATTTAGACATAAATATAATTTGTTCTCAAGAAAAAAATTAAATCAAAATTATTTATTTGCCCTTTTTTGTTACATTGAGAGTTGCATAGGTATATGAAACTTTATCAAATATTCAGGTGATAGTTTTACCCACTTAGGATTGGAATTGGAAAAAAAAATATATAAGCTCATAAACCTCAAAATTATGTGCCTGAACTGTGCTTTATTGGGTCAATTCTTGTTTTGAAAATTATAATTTCTTGTCATTTGTTGATTGATTTGGCTATTTAAAATTCAGTAGGTTCACGTCGACTTAACAAGTAACGTCAAATCAAATAACTTTTTGTGAACAAAAATGACAACTCACATTTTGATTCCAATGATTATTATTCAAAAAGTCAGATTTGTTCTTCAATATTATTTTTAATTTTTGGTGAGAAATTTTCGTACCAAATATCACACGTGCTTAAATTATTTCTAGAGTTTTTTCTTGGTCACAAATATATTGAGAAAATTACTTCTTGTCTTTGACTCGAAATATTCGTGACTTAAGAAAAAAACGTTTTTGATAACTGAAGTCCATTAAGGGCCCTTTGAATATAAGTAATAATAAATTGAACATGCATCGACTTGGAAAGTCCAGAAAAATATTTTCACCCCAATGGTGTCTTTCATAAAACAGTAATAATCAACAAATGTAAGGAATTCTAATAAAATTTCGTTTACATGCTTCTCAAGCTTAAAAATCGGTGTAGGTATGTATTGTTAGTATGTAAAAGTAGTTCTTAAAAAATATATAATAAAAATATTTCAACTGTATATTCTTCATAGATAGGTATAACTAGGTACATCAAATTCAACAATGATGTCATAATGTGTATGTATGTACCTAATTAATAATTGGATTTTTTAGAATGATTTGCAGAGCTTTCAAACAGAGTTTGATTTTTTATTAGATTATAAGATAACTAAAATTGAAGTTGTTGCGAGCTCAATTGGTCCATACCAATGATATAACTCGAATTTGTCTCTAAGGATAAGTAGGTATTAGCAATTTAAAAAAGTAGGTATTTACTATTTTTGTATAGATATTGTATCACTCAACACATTTCACTCGCAGGAATTCTCCTTCGCAGAATGAAATAATTTAACCATCAGAATTTGGATACGTATTTATAATATTTGCGAGGAGAAACAATGTTCCTCGTCAGCATTTTCTTTCCATACCTAGGAAGGTACTCTGAAAATGTAAAAAATTATTGAGAACTATGCGATGGTTATTCTTTATTTTGTTGATTTGCGATGGGTAGATATAATTAAATATTCTAGTTTGTTAAAGAATCTTATATCATATTAAGAAAAATAAAGATATCTAAAGATTTTATGACCTTAATTAATCCGCTCCACATATCACTCAAATTGGTCTTGAATTTAACGTGAAAGTTAAATCCACTTAATTTGTTACCCACGAGAATTTAATAATAAATTACTCTTGTACTCTCATGCATATATCCGAATATTTTTCAAAGGTTTACAGAATATACATAACGATAGCCCTAAATAAACATATTAGAATAACAAAAGATTCAAAACACACGTAGGCGTTGGAATTGAGGCCTTTTCAACTAATTAAATATTGCTTAACCAAGCTGGCGTTCATATGCCTTGGGATTGGCGGTAGGAAGCAATTTCAGCCATGATTCGCTACGAGCTCTCCCATTGGCGTAACGCTGTCTGGTAACTCCGCCCTCTAATCTGTTAATCTTTATCTCCTAGCAATAGGTACCTTTTGACGCACAGACAACAATCTCTATGTTTGGGTCACACTTTTAATTATTAGTTCGCACAGTAACGGTGCTGTTTCAACAGTGGTATTTTTAAACAGACTTTGGGTAGAAGATTTAGTTCGTTACAGTGTGTTGACTGGATAGTGACTTGTATTTAATGTGAATTTGTAAATAGGAACAATAAGTTTTGTGATATAGTATGGTGTCATACTTCGGGCAATCGGGAATGTATCGTCAACAACAAATAGCTGCCAACGGACATTTTCAAACGAACACACCAATGCATTCGTGGTACGCCGGATATCACCAATCACCACAATTGGGGACTGCGCCACCAGCACCCTATTGTGTTCAAGAAGAACAAATGTGGCATCATCATCCCGCTCATACACACCCTGTGTTTCAAAATGAATTTCCCGATTATGTTCATTCGGGAAACCCACCGTTACATCCTCTGCACCAGGTCGACGCCGAAAATCAACTTCCGTCTCCTCCGATAACGGTCTCAGGAAGCGATATGTCAAGTCCTGGAGGACAAAGTGGGGATATTTCAACTCCCAACCATACGCAGAGTAGGCCTACTCCAGCAAGAAGTCCTTATGAATGGATCAAAAAAACTTCCTACCATTCGCAACCCAATCCTGGCAAGTTTTTTATTTTTTTTTTAACTTGATTTATATGTATGAGTCAGAGATACAGACATTTATTTTTATCTCGAATTCGTGTATTAATCATTAACGAATAATTTTTTCTGTATTGGAAAAACAATCCATTTTACAGGATTTTTTTCAAACCACGAAATATAAATGAACAGGCATCAACGGATCATTTAGTTATGCAGGGTTTTTCATAATTGAATGCTGGTCCCAAAGGGCGATAATCCTTGGATGATTTAAAAAAAATCTTCATATGAACATAGGTCCGCAACCGCTTTATTTCTGAGATACAGGATGTTGAAATTTAACAAAAAAAATCAGTTCTTTCCCAACATCTCTGAAACCGCTTTGGCTATTTTTTTCAATTTTGGTACATACAAGGTACGCATAAAAATACATTTTCTTAATTTTTATCAGTGGCGTCCCTGTTAACATGCCCTGCCATATTTTTTATCAAAATAAGGATACGCCACTGTCTTTTTTCCAAATAAATATTATTTTTGTAATTGTCCTCTATCATCTCATGAAAATGGTCTCCGGCCTTTTTTTCGTCCGGCGAACGGTTTTTGAGTTAGAAAATAAAATGCATTCATTTGCTTGTCCCTATGCGAAATCAGCCGTTGAAGAGTAATTAGGTAGTAGGATTATCTTGTGGGCTAGAAACATCTAGAACACATTTCGTTAGTATTGAATGAATGTGATTTTTTGTGGAGGAGCAAAGTTTCTTGACATGTTTTTTTGAGTAACCTTCCTCAGTCTGAAAATGAACATAAACAATTTGACACTTCTTTAGCTAGGTAGATACGTGATATAATTTACGTTATAAAAACTTGTTTGTTGCCAATAATTTGAATATCGCCCATATTCTAGTATGGAGGATTCTTCATGATTATTTATTATATCCCCATCACATTCTCTACTTTTTCGAGACTTTCCATTATGAGTGAATTTCTGCCAATGGTTTCTCCAAACAGTTTCCGAAAATCCTTTATTTGACAGGGAAATTTTATTCACGGACGAAGCTAGTTTTACTAAAGACAGGATCAGAAATTTTCATAATAATCATTTTTGGGCCGAAGAAAATCCGCATGCAATCGTGGAATCTCATCACCAGGAGCAGTTCTCATTAAATGTCTGGGCTGGAATTATTGGGGATTACATAATTAGACCTTTTTTTTACCACAGATTAAATGGACATAATTATCGCCGATTTCTTGAAGCTAATTTGCCAATTCTGTTGTAAGATGTTCCTATTTTAATTCGAAATCGCATGGTTTATGCACGATGATGCACCTGCTCATTTTAGTGGTCTGGCACGCGAATATTTACCAAAACTTTCATAATCGTTGGATAGGTCGTGGAGGAACAGAGTCATGGCCAGCTAGATCCCTAGACTTAAACAGTCTTGATTATTTTCTTTGGGGACATCTTAAGACTTTGGTGTACAGTCAACCAATTCTAACGAGGAAGAATTGCGAAACCGCGTAATAGTTTCCTGTGAAGCAATAAGGAATACTCCAGGAATTTTCCAAAGAGTACGCGAGTCAATGACAAGGAGGGCTGAAGCGTGCATACTTGCAGGAGGCGGACATTTTGAACAGTTAATTTGATTTTGGTATTTTTTGTTCATAATAGATATATTTTTAAAAATAAAAACCGTATTTTTATGCGTACTCATTACAAAAACTTATTGATAGTTACCATAAAATTATAAAAATCTTGCTTAGATCCTTTGGTAATTGTGTGAAATTAAGACTAAGAGAAAAAATCGAATAGGGACAAGCAAATGAATGTATTTTATTTTCTAAATCGAAAACCGTCCGCCGGACGAAAAAAAGGTAAAAAACCATTTTTATGGGAAGATAGAGGACAATTACAAAAATAGTATTTATTAGAAAAAGACAGTGGCGTGTCATTATTTTGATCAAAAATATGACACGGCATGTTAACAGGGACGCCACTGAAGAAAATTAAGAAATCCTTTATCATGCAAAGAATGTATTTTTATGCGTACTCTGCATGTACCAAAATTGAAAGAAAAAGCCAAAGCGGTTTCGGAGATATTGGGGAAGAACTGATTTTTTTGTTAAATTTCAACATCCTGTATCTCATAAATGAAGCGGTTCCGGACCTATTATGAAGATTTTTTTTAAATCATCCAAGGATTATCGCCCTTCAGGATTAGCATTCAATTATGAAACACTGTGTATACGGAATTGTATACGTAAATTTGTTTGTAAACATCTAAAAACATGTCTGGATTTTTTCATACTTACTTTAAAGGGTTAAAAACGGTCAAATTCTCATTTTGCGATCACGAAGAAATTTTATTTTTCCACAAAAAAAGTTAAAGCATATTTCGTATACCTACACAAAAAAATATTTCCTTATTTTGTTGTATTTTGTCATCTATTTGATATTTTCTCTTCTGCTTTTTGGCATACGATAAGATTTTATTTTCCGTTTCTAAATTATAATTTTTAGAATTTAACGATTTAATAATGAAAATATATTTTAACATTGTTTCTCGAACAAATAAGAAACAACATTCAGAAAAACACAAAAATGAATGAAATTCATCAAATGTCATTAACGACATGTCAATTACTACAATTTGTTTTCACTTCCAGAAAATTTCTTATACCTACTTGTGTATTACACGAGCAAAAGTTGACAATTAATCCAAGCAAATTCAATTACTATTATTATTAGAGATACACAGGGCTGTGAATAATAATCTTGTCATTGTTATTGGGAGATATATACAATAATGAAAAAACTGAACAAACAGTACATGCGTTCTTGTGGAAGAATCTCATGTAGTCTTTTATTTTGTTTTTCTCGTAAACATTGAATTTGAGTGTCATGAAAGCACACGCGGGTTATTTACTGAAGGTGTTATATCTTTATCTCCTAGCGAATCGATATAATCTAGTTGTAGGTTCTGACAGAAACAGTTCTAGAAACAAATATTCCTCATACACACATGAGATAAACATAAAATAGATAATACCTAGTTGGTCGAACATTATTTTGAAAATTGCATATAATGAAAAATAACATTTCCCGTGTTTTTTATCTTGTAATTTCATTGCTACATTTTTTGTTTATACCTTTCAATCGATTATATCAGTATTTGCGATGTACACAGAACGAAAAAGTGACCTGATTGTAATGACGACAATGAATTGAGACATTATTTTCCAACCGATGCCCTATGTGATCACTATAATGTTCAGTTGTTGATTGCCTGATGAAGAGGTGTTTATATGTTCACTATAAGGTCAATGCTTCAGGACCACGTTCATTGATACTAATTATCAAAACATGTATTTTATCACCGAAAGTTTTTTGTTTAATATCTAATTGGCATTGGTACCTACAATGTCTAATAGAATTATTTCGACGAATTGGGACATTCTTTCATGGCCTACAATGAGTATTCTATAACCTAAGAGTTCATTGTTCAATCAACATTAATGTTTTTTGTGCAATAAGCAACCAACTTTATTCCTCTTTACGATTATTTGAAGGCATATTCTATCAATGAGAGTACATCTTTTGATCACCGGTAAACATCCATTTAATGATTTCAACCGGGAAATGTGATTAATATCAGATTGGAGCACCCAATATACAAAAATATTGTACTGAGTTCCACCTAAAGATAATGGGGGCAGCACTTATTTATTTTCAAAGAGGAATCCCAGTTTCGCACTCCAGCTATGAAATATAATTTTAGTCAAGAAAATGTTGGTTTCTAGAATTCTGCAACAAGAAATGAATTCATATTTTATATCAACAAGATAATCTGCTTATTTCAACTAGATCAATGATAACTTGGCTTGAATCATGAATCTGATTTCATTTTGTAAAAAAATGCATTTTCCTATAAAACATTTTATTTCATATAGTTAATAGAGATCTGTATCATCATTCAGGAATACTTTGAGTTTTCTCCAGATATTCACACAAAATATGTTTTTTTGATTAAGAGTTGTTTGATTTTATTTTGTAGAAAAAAAATTATATAAAGGACCAAAACATGACTCTTTCCTCTGGAAAATTACAAACATATTTTATTTTAAAATAGATATCCACTGCCTTATCACATTGAAAATGTATATTTGATTCTATCAAAGTAGGTATGGATTTCTTCAATTTTTATGATATCTTCTCCAATGGCGAAAATAAAAAGCTGAATCAAGACTTCTTGAATTGCAGGAAGAAAGAATATAATTTTATTGATGTTTTTGAATATTTCATTCATTAGGTACACAAGTCAAAGAGTTTGGAACATGTCCGTGGATAAAAAATTTGTGAACCTAACAAATGACACATTTATACATACATATATAGTAAAAGACTGCATATAAAACATGTTGAAAGTAGTAGGATTGGTGCAGTATTTTCACATATCATGGTGTTTACATAATTTTCATTCTGTTAAATCACTTGACAAATATTCCTCTACCGAATGAAAGCTGTGTTTCAGTAGAAGCTGTTTGATAGCTTGTTTGAATTCAAATGAGCTGAGCTTTTTGATAGATTCAGGCAATTTATTATAAATATTTAGATTGAGTTTTTTGATGAGGTATTGAGACGAAACTTCGGATTGATGAGCTGGGAGTTGTTTCTGGTGGGATAGCTGTGTAAATCTTTGTGTTTGTTATAGCAATGGATATGGTTATGAATTTCAATCAAGCAGTAAAAAACGTAGAGTGTAGTAAGTGTTATTATTTCCAATATCCTGAATACGGGTTTGCAAGAGTCTTTATAAGCTGCTTGGCAATAATTACCCTGACTGCTTTCTTTTGCTGAATGAAGGCACGATTTGTGTGGATAGAGTTATCCCATTAAATTACGCCATAACTTAGATGAGAGTGAAACAGTGAAAAGTATGACATTCTCAGGACTTTCTCATCAACAGTATTTCTCAATCGCCTAAGGATGAAGATTTGAGTTGCCAACTTCTTGCATAGTATGTCAATGTGTTCAGCCCAATTAAGTTTGCTGTCTAGGGTGATACCTAACAGTTTAACTGGTAAGGGACATGTTGGAAGAAAATGTGATTGATTGTGTTTTGGTGTTATTTTGAATCAGGTTGTTAGGGGTTCTGATGCTTCAACGTCCTTATGATGAAGTTCTATTGGATTCAAAGCAGAATTGTAAAAGGTTATGTCATCTGCGAACAATATACACTGGGATCGTTTAATGTGATAAAATATGTCATTTATAAATATTATGAACAGGAGTGGCCCAAGAACTGATCCTTGGGGCACTCCTGAAGATATCGGTTTACATGCGTATTGTTATTATATGTTACGTATTGAGTTCTTCCACATATATATATATATATATATATATATATATATATATATATATATATATATATATATATATATTACTCGAAAAATGAGTAAGCTGTCCCGCTGAGTCTTTATTACATTCGAAATTTATCAGTTTCCAAGCATCTCGGCATTTGTTTTGAGAGCTTTGAATGTAATTACTGTAAGCAGTTTTTTTAGATTCGTATAAGGCAGAGTTATATTCTCTTCTGTACATTTTGTATATGTTTTTACTGATGTATAAGAGGTGTTGCTGATAAATTTTAATAAGGTAGGAATATTTCTCGTTTCTCCCAATTTGTGGTTAAAGAAGTTAACAGGGTGTGGTGAATAAAGTGTATCCGGTCCTCCGCTTCTTGGGCGGTTTTTCCTTTATACAAATATGGTCGTTTGAGATTTTCCATGTATGTCCTTTTCAATAACTTCATTGGGCACGAAAAACTCATGAAGGGCCCCCAGAACTGCTGCATCTCTTCCAACAAGTCAATTCGTGTTATTACAACTGGCCCAAGAGACTAACTACTACTTTCTCTTTCCAGTTTTTCAAAGGTTAAAAAATACAGAAATATATAATAACTCTGATCTAATTCGACCACTATAAACTGGACAAGGGGCATGATACAAATAAAGGCCAAGGGGCTACCGTACTCAAAACTCTTTGGACTTATTAAGGCTCGAGCATTGTAGAGTTCTACTCAACCTCTCCCATTTATGACACAGAAATATGGAAACAATTTTTTTTTCAGGAGTAACAGTTATTCATTTAAGAGTGAAAACAACAGATCCTCATTTGCCATGTGAGAATAGTTAAATTTTTTCCTATTATAATAATAATAATATAATAATAAGGTTTATTCTGCACAATAAAAGTAATCAACAATACAATTGTAGAAGATATAGATACATAAATGTGTTTACCAATTTGAACATATCTGAATCACAGAACAAACATGGAAATCCGCTGAAACCAAAGTTGTGCGCAAATGAACTTACAAATATAATGACAGAATTATACAATATTCCTAGTAACACAATTGAGAAAGTAAAAAAATAAGAATAAAAATAAAATACTGATATTAGTCAAATATAGATAAATATTAATTAATGCGGCCAATACTTGATTATACTATACTATATTATAACCTATTATGAAATAAAATATATATATATATATATATATATATATATATTAGGTAAAACACATGATGGGATTATGAAATCAATTTGGTACAAGATAAAATGCATATTACAGAGTGTGTAAATATAAACGGGTAAATGTACCGAAAAGAAGAAAAGTTGAAATACTTATTTCGTTATTACTAGAGATCAAACGATTTAATACGCAACCTGATTCAATCAATCCAGTTGCGGACAAACTCTGAGGGAGTATTTTTTATATGATATTTCCACTTGTTCATGAATGCAAAAATGGGTTGACTCTGTTGAATATTATTTGGAAGGGTATTATATAACTTGGGACCTAGATAATGAATACTTTTCTGTCCAATAGATTTATATATTCGAGGACACTGATATTGTTTGTGTCTCCTACTGTGGTAAGTATGGGTTAGTTCATTTTTGCATTTATATTGTCTTATATTGCTGTTTTTATAATAAAGCTGTCTCAAGTCTAATACTTCTGATTCTTCGTACAACCGATCACTCGGATACCTTGAGTTTTTGGATAGCATCAGTTTGAGAAAACGTTTTTGAATATCTCTAGTGGTCGGAGATGAGTTTTAGATGCTCCTCCCCATCCCAGTAGACCGTAAGTAAGATGACTTTCCACCAAGCTATAATAGATAATTTTCTTCTGTTTTAAGTCGAGAATATCGTTGAGCTGTCGGAATTTATGGAGTACAAAACGTAATTTCTTTAAAACAAAGTTGATATGTGCATCTCATCTCAAATGCGTATCTATCATTATTCCCAAACACTTTTTATTTTTTACTTACGCTATTTGAAGTTTATCACGTAGCGGGAGATATTGAAAATTCGGGAGTGTGTTTTCATAAATGGCGAAGGGTTTTTTCGATATTTATTGCGAGTAATTTGTAATCAAAAAAATCTTGGATCAGAGAGAAATCAGTTTTAACATCATGTTTCAATGCATCCCAGTCTCTCCTTTATAAAATATGGCGCTATCTTCTGCGAAACTGATGATTTTTCCCTTACTCTGGATTGAGAATAGGTCGTTCACATAAATTGAGAACAGCATTGGTGATAATACAGTTTCTTGACGCACCCCACATCCTACTGTTTCAAAGTCACAGAATTTATCATTTATTTTTACACATTGCTGGCGATTTTCAAGATAACTTCTGAATAGATTTGGGCAATTATCGCGCAGTCCAATATTTTCGAGTGTTGTTAATAATATTATGTGACTTACGGTATCAAATGCCTTCGCAAGATCTACAAAAACAGCAAGGCATGGTTTACTTTCATCTAAAGCTCCATAAATACTATTTGTCAATTCCACTATGGCATTCTGAGTTGATTTCCCCTCTCTAAAACCGTATTGCATACCAGACAACAGTTTATACTTATTGAAATAACTAAAGAGCCTATTTTTCAATATTTTTTCGAATATTTTCCAAAGTTTGTTATCAGTGAAATGGGTCTATAGTTTTTTGCATCTGTTGCCTCCCCTTTTTTATAAATGGATCTCACAACAGATACTTTGAGTTTATCCGGGAAGTGTCCCATATCGATACATTTATTAATGATGTAAGTAGACCAGTTACATAATATGCAATTTCTTTGATGGTTTCTGCTTTGATGTTATCATAGCCTGGTGATTTGCCATTTTTCAGTTGATTTATGACACTTCTTTTTCTGAAGTTGGTTTGATAAATATTGAATTATTCACGGATTTTTCTCTTATAATTTTAGAACTATCCCTCACGATTTTTTCTGCCAACTACTTTCCCATATCAATGTAAGTCTTGTTGAAAATATTTGCAATCTGTTTGTCATCATTTATTTCGTTATTTTTATTGAGTTTTATTAGGTTTATATCATTCGTATTATTAGCGCCAAACATTTCATTTATATTGCTCCATAGATGTTTTGGATTGCTCGTGTTTTTGTTTATGGGTGTTTTATAATAATCATTTTTCTGTTTTTTCAGTGTTCTACTCAATGTATTTTTGTATATTTTATAATCACGTCGTAGTTGTTCGTTTTCAGGGTGTTTCAATAATTCAGTACACATGTAAATTTTTTTGTTAACAGATTTAATCAAAGACTTAGTTATCCAATTCTAACGTTTTCTCTCATATCTTTTTATCTTATATGTTTTTGTACAATCACTTATGCACTTAGCGTTTACGAATATATGGTCTATGCATGATTTCGCGTTACCTTGTACTCTGGTATGAGTATGTATGGCAGAAAGATATCCATATTCACTCAAGACATCCAAGTACTCGTTTGCATGATCAGAGTAATCGAGAATATCAATATTCATATCTCCAACAATCAGTTTATAATGATATTGATTTTCATTATCATTATTTAGGTATGTTTTCAGATTTTCTATAAAGTCTATTGGACGGTGATCTATAAAAAGCGTGCACTATTACAAAGTTTTCTCCCAATTTGATTTTCAATTTAATGGTGAATGACCCATTGAATTCTTGTATAATATGAGAATGGTAAATATCTGATCTAATAAAAACCACCACTCCATCATTCTGATTTAGTATACCCCCATTGTAAAGTGTTTTATAACCATCCATGTTATACATTGCTATATCTGGTATAAATCTAGTTTCTGTGAGCACAATACAATCGAATGTATGAATTTGAAATGATCGAAAATATTGTTCACACTAACAATTTCATTCACCTCGTATGTGGTATCCAAAACATAGGTATCTATCTGTTTTATTTCAAAGTTACTGATATAGGGATTCATTTCATCAAAGTATCTTATCTTATCATTGGAATTTTTTCTAGTTTTTTTGGACATAAAAACACATACAAAGCGAAAGAAATCTCTGAAGCCTCAATTTATATACGAGTTATTCGTTAGTCCATGAGCCAATATTATATTAACGCGTTTCAATTATTAAAAGAATAATGACCTGGATGTTCAAGGGTTCGTCTTTGTGGGCTGCTTGCTTCTCATTGCTCGGGCTTCCTTGATTTCTTTTGGTTTCATGGAATAGTTTCTATTGGGGTTGGTCGTGGGTAGCTTCGCAACTGGAGGAGTGTTTCTCTCACTAGATGTTTGTGCTTGGTTTCTTAGGTTTCGGTTCTTGGTGGTTGATTCTCCAAATAAGATCTGTCACTTCTGTTTCTTGATATTTATCTTCTTCTATAAAAATTTTTTGGGGGGAATTTTTTGGGGGGGAAATTTAAATTTAGTTCATATAGCTTTCTGTTGGGTTTTCTAACTCTTCGATGGTGTATGGCACAGAATTCACGTACAGCTTGAAATTTTTTATACTAGCCTTATGATGTTTTGCTCTGATCTTCAGGTCTTAGATCGTTTGTGATTGAAATACCAGTTCCCTTGAGCTTATATAGTTGTTGGAATATGTTTTGTTTTTGTAGGTATGATATGAACTCTACAATGATTGTGCTATTGAATCATCACATGACGGAAATTTTTTCGAATTTGTTAAAAGTTACATCGAAATATGAATCGATACAAAACACTGCTACAAAAAAAATAGGGGTAAACATTAAATATAAAAGATTTACGAACAAATAGGACGCTACTGGTGTTGATGAAATGAAATTAAAATGAAATATAAAATTGCTGCAATTACCTGCCACTTGGGATGAGTTCATTAACAGATCGGAAAAATGTTGAAAACCTCACGTTTACCTACTTGAAAGTTGAAATTGTGGGATTGTCATTGCTTTTGACCATTTCACAACCTCACGTGCGGCGTGGTTAGGTTATTAAAAAAATCCGATTCAATAAATGGTAATGAAGTTATAAAAATGATATCTTAAGCAAATACAAATATCCCACATGTGACACTCAACACTCAAAATTTCTACTTCTATAACCTATTTAAATTCCCGTGAAACGATGATTATCGATGTACTCGCGACTTCGAGAATCTAAGTCAGAGTTAGGACAGTTCCCAGAATCCGCATAACCCTTTCACACTGTGATCCCGAACATGTATATTGAATTGGAGGGAAATTCGTTGATTGGTTCAAGCGTCATTTGGGACGGGGGAGGTGGAGTGGTGGAGTTGAAACTCAACATTCTCACAAGGCACTCGGACATTGACAACAAGACCAAGTACATTGGGTGGAGAATAATTGATCGATGAATTGAGTACTGATATCAATGAATGGGTGTATTGGCTAATGTTTCCAAGCATTGATAAAATGATGTCACTGTACTGAGGCCATTCCCATTGAGCATTGAACCACACCATGATCGTGTTGTTTCAAGGAAGTGTGATAATTGATGGTACATAGTATTAATATCCTCATGTTCGTTTGCTCGACGCATTTGTTTCCTTGTTATAAGGCAAATTTTCAATGTGGAAATGATTTCAACATAACATCAATCATTAAATTACGTTATTGTAATGATTTAGTTAATAATAATAATAAGCTTTATTCACGTAAGTTAGATTAAATATACAAGAATATGTGCTCAAAAATATCGTGAGTTGATTATTTAATCACAAAAATGGACTGATTTTCATTATGTTTGGTCATTGCTCCAAGGAAAAATACGTTGAGACAATGATTTTGCAGTTAATCATTAGTGGTCATTAATATCAGGTCCAATATTTCTTTCTGTGTACAAAGAATAAAGATTCACGTCAACATTTCAAGCACGAATCTTCTTCCCCAAGAACCCCGGCAACATCTAATATAAATGAACAATCCAGATCAGCTTTTCACTGATGCCTATTCTGTTAGGCTTCAGGATTTTATCCTTCTACCATACTGGGAAATATATAGCATTCAGATCCCCTTGATAGGGTAAATTGCTAGAACTCGAGATGTAGATAATGTTTCTTCCATGAAGATATCACTAACACACTCCCATAAAGCTACTATTGACGAAATCAGCGCCATTCACTTGCTGGTGCTGCTTTCCTTGAAGAGTGCGCGCTACACTATGAGAGTCCGACGGCTGATCTTGTAAAAAATTATAACGTTGTTGAGTGTTTCCTGTTATAATAATTGTGAGAACCTAACCGCGTGACGACCACACCCGTTCTCACCTACCCCATTAGTTTTTCTCGCATCTTACCCCTCTTTACTTTTTTCGCGATCCTTCTCACTGGGTGTCTATACTATTAAAATATTTCCTCAGAATTAATTTTTTCTATTGTTTCTTCTGTTAATGTATGAGATCTTTTGGTAAAAATATCGCCGCTCATAAGTATACAGGGTGTAATGTAACTTCTTGCACAATCGCAAACAGTTGATAGTCTATCAAAAAATAAATATATATTTCCTTTGAATTTTTTGCGCTAATTTCGTAATAAGTTGTTTCGTGATTCCCAAATTTTGGAGGAATTTGACGAAAAAAACGATTTTTAACCGCTTTAATTGCATAATTCATCCGTCATTCACGAGTTAAAATGGTCCCCGTATATGCTTATAAATAGATTTGTTAACTATCAATACTTAGTATTAATTAATATGAAGTTTGGTTCCAAAAAAGGAGGTTTGCTTAGAGTTGATGCCATGTGAAAAAACAGGATAGGTGAATTATGTAAAAATTTCAATGCATGAACATTACATGTTAATTTGCTGAAATATTGTACTTCCCCTAGAATTTTTACTGTCGGGTTAAGCCGGAAATGGATCCCTGCAGTTATTTCTGCGTGATACGACAAAATATTTTAATTTATTCATAAAAGGGAGTTCCTGCTTGTAGTGGATATCTTTAGTATGATACAGCAAATAATTTGAACAAAAAGCGAAGTTATATGACAATACCGTAAAATCTTGTGAGAAATCATGGACATTTTCGAAGTGAAAAATTAACTACTTCTCACCTGACAGAAATCGTTTGAAAGCGCTTTAGATCTTGACCCGGTTGTGTCGAATTTCTTGGAAGTGAAATTGATCACTTTTTTTGAGAAGAAAACAATGTTTAAAAATCATTGCTAAACACAATCACCCCTTTAATTCTCGAAGTTGAATTCAGAAATTGATCTTTTGATATTTGTTTCTATGCAATATAGCTAAAAGCAGAAAATAACTTGCTATATTACTTAAAGGGCAAAATTAATTCGATAGCATTTTTCGAGTCACCTCAAAAAAAGTACCCCCTTTTATCTAAATGAATTCCGAAAAACCCAAATATTTTTTGTAAAGAAAAATTTGTTTTTTTCTACGTTTCGAATTTTAAAATATTATAAGGTACCAAATAGTTTTTGCGAATTAAAAAAGTTGAAATTGTGAAATAAAAATCAGACATTATAGATACATAAAATGAAAAATTCGGTACAAACAGATGTTTTAAAAACCACAGGCAAACTTAGGTATACTTAGATTACAATCGAGGAACATTTAGGTAAAAATGGTGGTTAATAGAAAAAGTTGATAAATTATTCGGAGTTGTGTGTGATCAACTTGAAAAAGGTAAAGGAAATATATACCTATTTGATTCCTTTATGTCTCTTCTGTTGTATACTGGATTACCAAACTCAATATATATTATTTTTCAAGTATTTTAGCAATATTTCCAATTCAAAATTTACGTTGATATCTCAAGCAGATTGGGGATATCAGAATTGAACCCTTTTCACTTTTCTATAGTTGAAATTTCAAAAAATACCTACTTGCTTAGTAGGTGTCTAATACATCCTGGTGGAAGTATATCTTCCGTTTCTAGTTTCAGTAGTTTCTTTTGATATCAGTCCTTCCTTAATGTACAGATTCATCATTAACTTTCCACGTTTCAATGATAATTTTGGTATATTAACCACCATTCTCAAAATACGAAAATTAAATATTCCAAATGTCGAAATGAAAGGAATATATTGACATGTATAATCTTAGTTCGATTAACAAACATCAAAATATATCTTGATTCTTGGTAATCACTCTAATCCAAATTCTAGTCATTTGACTTCGATAATTATACCATAAAATAATAACTTAATTCCATAATTATATTATTTCAGTAATCGTGTAAATTCCATGGATATCCTCGAATGTTTTTAATTGATTAAACTCATTTCAACTGCGATGATTAAAAAACAATTTCGTTGAATAAATTCTGTTAAAAGAGATATCAAATTGAACTATTCAGTAACAAAAAAAAGTTTTTAAAAGGAACTCCGAAAATTGTGCGGATTATGTTTCATTTACCTATAAGTGAGCTGGTATTAGCTCATAAGATTAATTGAACTGACAGAAGCGAATCAGAATATAATTTATTCAAGCGGGTAGTCTGGATGTAGGATTGTGATATCCCATTTTTGCCGGGGATTACTCCTTTTCGCCTCTAGCAGTTTCTACAAGAGTACGGCACCTTTAAGTTTTTTGTGGTATATTTCTCCAGATGAATACAAATATGTATACTGAGACACTTTTCTCACAAATTCCATATTAAATCTCTACGAGGACGAATATTAATTAAAAAGCGGGAACATGTTCTTACCAGCCCAGAGTGCGTAACTTAATGTAGATGTTCTTCGTTCACCAGTATGTTTTCGAACAGCTATATCTTGTCATATCTTTGTTTTTATTTGGTACACATTCCTTTTAAACGTGATAATTTCTTCTGCAAACATACAGGACGGCTGAATACATTTCTGGTAATTATACTAAGGCAAACCAACACCCGTGATTACTGATGCAGGTATGTGTTAAAAGTCGAAATAAGATTATAATTTTATGTTTGATACCGTCAATGTGATATGAAATATAACTGTAATGAAATCCCATTCAATTTCAAAAAGTACTTCGACATTTGTATATAGAAAAGTCATTTCAATGTTTTGAAACATTATCATTTAATGAAATGAATCATGATTCAAATACGAATTATGTTTCATAAAAGTTTAAATAATTCCTCCGAAATATTTGAGTTGTGATAAAATGCATTTCCAAGAAGTGTTTTTCCCAAATTAACGTGACCCATATACTGATAAATGATGATCATTGCCAAGCTCAAGAGAAAAATTAACGTTATATCATCATTTTTTCTATGAATGCATATATAGTTTGCGATTTATCAAAACATCATTGAAACTGTATATATCAAAGCCGAATGAAAGTTTTATTTGATTCTCAAGTTTTAAAAATTACATTCGGAATGAGATAAATATTTGTTCCAATATAAAGTTGGTAACTCAAAATGAAAGATGTATTGATAGAACACCATATGTATACTACTAGATATTTACCAGTTTTTTCACTTATTACTTGGTGTTAAATCCGGGTTCACCGGAAGGGGCTCTATTATATCCTGTTTATTTGGGTACACCGAATGACGTTCCACAAAGGAATTTCAGAAATATTTTAAATATGTACGAATATTTGTACCAGAGTTCCTTATTCAAAAAGATATACTTTCTCAGTTCAAAAGGATTTGAAAATAATATGTGTTCATGATTTTCTGTAATTTTCCTATAGGATCTGAGATGTTTGCTTCGATTATGACTTCCTTTCTTTTATTTTTAACCCCATATTCAACGAGATAACCGATATAAGCATTAACATATTTATTCAACTTGTATAGATAAACGTGGAAGTAAATGATGTGGAAACGATATTTATTTACAAACTCTTTATAAAATAGTCATAGAATTAATTAATTAAGTTAATAATGTTTACTGTATAGCTAAACACGAGTCGTGATTTTGTAAACCCAATTTAGTAAAAATCCTATAGAGAAGTATTTTTCAACTTTAATTATGAATTTTCATAAAGTTTCGGTCACATTCATTCAAAAGTCCAATTACATACCTTCATCAAATGAGTTGAATGAACTCACTATTCCTACTGCTTGAACGCCAAAAAATATCTATTTTTATAAGATACTTTGTTTTAATCGTGTATTTTCTTCTAAAATTAAATGCCTACAGTTTCCAAAACACTATCTACTACTAACACTAAGAGTAACAACCCATTTCATTTATATAGTAATAAGCATCATGCTATTAAATGCCTCATAAGAATTCTATATGCTCACCCAAATTTTCTTCGTATAGCACTGCATCTTAGACACTATAAATTTCATATCTTTATGAACTCGTTTATTATATTGTTTCAACTATTTTATTGTCTTCAGTTTATAAATTATCCACTACGAGCTATAATAAAAGAGTATAAACCATTGAATTGATATGTGTTTTTTTATAGTTCATAATCTATGGGTCGATGAATATACAAGATGTCCTAAAATATTCATTTTAACGAGTGAAAATTTAGACCAACATCTAAAAAAAGTCTAACTATTTTTGCTCAATTTTTGCATTGCATTGTTTTAAATTGAATTCGTATTTCTCGAAATAGTCTCCAGAATTAGTTCATTATTTCTCGACTTCGCGAGGAAGTTTAGTAGCCCGGGAGTTACTTACCTAGTTGAAATAGCTGAAATTGTAAAAACTCCTTTTACGAATAATGAATACAGATATGGTGTCAGCATATAGTTCATGGTTCAAATTAACTCGTGAAGGACCGAGTGACTTCAATGCCCCACAGCATATTAGGCTTGGGAGCGCGAAATAGATTTAATGTCACATGAATCGATATGCACAAAAAACGTCTTAAGCTAACTTGTTGAAGTTACTAAGTAGCCTTCATTTATTTTCGATGTTGTGGATAAATACCTAAAAATGACTGAATTTTTCTAAAAAAATTTACGGTTTCTAACGTTCAATGTATTCATTTTGTTTGATAACCAAAATAACAATTCAATGAATATGATATAAAAATAGAAGAAAGCACATCAGCTGAATGAAGAATAGAATAATTAATAAAAAAAACCTTTTTAAAAACAAGTTTTTATTCAAATACCCTAAAAAGTACAAAATAATTGCTTTGAATGTGTGACGTAGGTTATTCCGTGAGTTATAGATTCAAGAGCTTGTCGCGCAAAGTTTTCATTTCGAATACAGATGCGACAAGCTTTTGAATCTATAACTCACGGAATAACCTACGTCACACATCCAAAGCAATTGTTTTGTACTTTTTAGGGTATTTGAATAAAAGCTTGTCTTTAAAAAGATTTTTTTCATTGATTATTTTATTTTGTGCTTTTTAGTAAGTACCCCTAACACCCACATACCAATTTTGAATCGAATCGGACCATAATTACAAAACTCGTTCGCCATCTTGGAGCCGCCATCTTGAATTTGTGAATTTTGACAAAAAATCAAAATATTGCAATATTTCAATTAAATGCAATATTTCAATTAATCCAATCACGAATATTTTACATGTTCTTTTGTTAACACGAAACTTATTCGTAGCATTGATGTATTGATGAATGATTAATTATTATTTGCTTGTAATTGTTATACAAAATTTTTATAGTTAATATAGACAGACAACAAATAAAGTACATTAGACTCCATTTCTTTTGCTCATACCTATTCTTTTATAGGTACAATTAAGTAATGTATTTTCATCTAATAATTTTATTCAATGTAACTGCAAAAAAATCATAATCTCCGACCCCGAAAACCCCCACATACCAATTTTGAATAGAATCGGACCATAATCGGACATCTTGAAGCCGCCATTTTGATTTTATGGATTTTGTCAGAAAATTCATAATCTTCGACCCTGAAAACCCCCACATAGCAATTTGGAATCGAATCGGACCATAAACACAAATCTTGTCCGCCATCTTGGAGCCGCCATTTTGGTTTTTTTTTCTCTAACAAATGCATAATGCATTGTCACGGGAACTATGAACACCTGCCAAATTTCACGTTAATCGAACAACTAAAAGTTGGTCAAATTTAACTTGCAATAATATGAGATGGGTTCTATTTTTTACATTTCAAAATAGAACAGTGAATATATGAACAGTATGAACAGTACGAAAAAAGTGTTAAATATTTCGGTTGAAATGCGTTACCCCCATTTATTGTTTGGTTTGGAAACTTCGGTACTTTCGGCATCAATATTAAATTGGAACCGTCTGGGGTCCTTATTGTAAAATATCCCAACATTTTATTGGGGGTATTAAATTTCGGCAAAACATCATAGTAAATGTTCAAGCAGATTATATCCAGTTATTGCCCTTGTCGAACCATTTCATCACTTACCTACCTACCCAATTGAGCCAGTAATTGTAAAATATTTAAATCTTATTTACCTACCTCTCTCCTCACAAAGACGGAATTATGTCTCACTTCTCTGGATGAGTTTCTAAGTAATCAACCAATATCTGTATTAATTCGATAAAAATATGGAATTGTGGTCCATTAAACAATCCTATCTCGTCTCAAACAAAATTATAATTTTTTGGCGCCTATATCTGTTTTAGATTTCATCAGTTTTTTCCTTGCTAATATTAATAACAAATAGTTTAAAAAAACTAATAAACACGCTTTTATAGAAAACCAGACTAAAAAAATAAAAAATAAGAAAAACTGTATTTTATTTTGAAAAAAACGTGGGGTGCATGGTATCGTCTCGACCAACAATTACCTGTGATCTGAGACATTTCTTACTTCACTGCCCTAGGTGTGTAATGTACTATATAATTATTGATACCATGCACCCCACGCTTTTTTTCAAATAAAATAATTTTTTTTCTTATTTAAAATTTTTTTAGTCTGGTTTTCTATAAAAGCGTGTTTTTTAGTTTTTTTAAACTATTATTTATTTTCAACTTTTTAGTTTAGTTTTCTATTAACGCGTGTTTTCAGTTTTTCAAACTATTATTATTTATTAAACTTTTTCAACTATTATTCTCCAATATTGAATAGAATCGGACCATAATCACAAAACTCGCGGCCATTTTGGAGCCGCCATCTTGAATTTTTCAATTTTGACAAAATAATCCTGATATCTCCGACCTCAAAAACCCCCACATACCAATTTTGAATTTAATCAGACCATAATCAGAAAACTCGGCCGCCATTTTGAAGCCGCCATCTTGAATTTTTCAATTTTACAAAAGAATCATATATTCCGACCCCAAAAACCCCCACATACCAATTTTGAATAGAATCTGACCATAATCACAAAACTCGTCCACCATTTTGGAGCCGCCATCTTGAATTTTTCAATTTTGACAAAAGAATCATAATCTCCGACCACGAAAACCCTCAGATACCAATTTTGAAGCGAATCGGACCATAATCACAAAACTCGTACACCATATTGGAGCCGCCATTTCGTTTTTTTTTACACAGAAATTTCTTAATACATTGTCACCGGAATTATATACACCTGCCAAATTTCAAATCATTCGGACGTCTGGAAGTGGGTCAAAATCGCGCCCAAAGGAGTCGGTTACAAACAAACAAACAAACATACAAGTGAAGCTAATATGAAGCGTGTAACAATGGGAAGAATGGTCTCAAACTTTTTCTCAATACTTCAAGTTTTGTTTTCAAATTAATTCATAGACGTATCATATCGTGTAATATTTATTGGGTTTCACTCTTTACAATTATTTTTGGAATTATTTCGAATAGTTCTGAGGTTACTTTTGCAATTAAGGGTAAAAACAGAAATGAATACAAGTCTGTTTTATTGATATCGAAAATAAAAACTGGTAATAAAATTCGTGGTAATGAATTAGAGCAATAAACTTAGTTCTAAAATGTTAATACCCTTCTTAAGTCATATGAGATATAAAAATAATTTATAACCCTCTTGCCATGCTAGCATAAAACCAACCTATGGTAACTGTATCTGCTGAAGAAGAATCCTCACTAGATTTGTCTGTATCCTCTCAACAACAAAACAAAAATTAGTTCGTTTTATGCTCACCTCTGTCGAATACTGACAGTAAATATATTAATATTTGATTGCATCAGAGAAAAACTCGATAGGAGCAAAAAAGTAATAAATATATTCTCAGTTGCCCCTGTGATAAAAGGGTAAATATTAAATATTTGAGTTGTTCGAGAGTTGGTTCGCGTAAAATCGCATAAAGAGACAACCTAACACTTTATGGCCATCCTAAAGATCAATCTGATGTCTACTTAGCTTTTACCACCAGTCAGGAGCCTTTTTTACTTTTATTGAATATCTTTATATTATGGTTCGGGGGATTTTTTATCAGTCATTACTTTTTATTTCAAACACCTGCTCAAGTTGGAATTTGAAACAAAAATACATGGTCTCATTTGTAGTTTTTTCCACTTTGTTATGATTATTTCCGCACTTTTCGTTATAAGTTTTAGTCATTTTGCATATTGCATTTGTGGAATTCTGAATAATAAATCACATCGATTTGTGCACAAAAAAGTCAGTTCAATGAAGAGAACGGAAAATTCGTCTTGTCAATCTTTTCTACCCGCTATCGGTCATATGATTTAGAAAACATGTCATATATAAGCAAATATTGCAATATTTTAATAAAATGCTTGTTAATCCAATCACGAATATTCTACATGTTCTTTTGTTAACACGAAACTTATTCGTAGCACTGATGTATTGATGAATGATTAATTATTATTTGCTTGTCAATTGTTATACACCTTTCAATAAATAGTTTTATGAGTTTATATAGACAGACAACATAAATTAAAGTACATTAGACTCCATTTCTTTTGCTCATACCTATTCTTTTATAGGTACAATTAAGTAATGTATTTTCATCTAATAATTTTATTCAATGTAACTGCGATTTTTGCAATTTCTTTATAAAGTTTGAGTCATTCTGTTCGCAAAAACTGTTGTGGAGCGTTTGTAAACAAATATTGCAGATTCTTCAAGATAAAACTTGTTCACACAGTGTTTCAAATATTCAAATATTTATATTGATCATACAGTATTCTCAATTCATTATGAAGTAACTATGGATGATGAATATTATGAAATATCCTCAGATTCGAATAGTTGTCGTGCAGAAAGATGATGAAACGTAATAACATACTCAATGATGAAAGATAAGCGCCATGTGAAGTGAATGAATAGTTTAATAAAAATAAAAACATACTCAAATATAAATCAATGGACATTGAATGCAAATGTTTCTTTCTGATAAGCTCGATTATGTTTAATAATTTATGTCGGCATACGGGTTTCAGGCTCTTGGCCTCATCATGTGGAGGTAGTCAACCAGCCAAAGGTGCAAAGATCTGCAAGTGAAAAGCACAACGTAAAACAAACCATCATCGATTGTCAACATCTCTATAGGTACGGAAAAAGAAAACTTTAACTGGCGGTACAATTTTTCTATACTCAATGATGTTATAAAAAAAACACACCCGCACGAGTGATACTTTCCAAAGAAATTCCAAAAACGAAGTAACATACAAAACGTATGTATAAAATTAACTCTTGTTAACAACCATGAAACAGGGCATATAATAGAGTTGCGGGAAATAACCATGACACTGTAATAGCGCCAATGGAGCCCCAGGGAAACATAACCGCAAACTGAGGGGATGGAGATTCAACCCTGACAATTATCAAGCAATACCAGCCGCGTTGACTACAAAGCGCGCCCTTATATCGAACATGATTGTGAAAATAGCGACATTTGGTCACATCAAAGTTTATGTGAGGTTTTATTTATGAGATGTGATTTTTCTCTATGAGTTATAATCGCACTGGGAGGGATTCCATAAATCTTTCGAAGAATTAAAACTCTTATTATATTTGATCAATTCATCTTTCTTGACAAATCAAGTGGTACTAATTGGAAATGCAATAGGCGAGATCACTAATTTCTGGAAAAAATACCACAATTCCAGAATGAGAAAATGTGGATTTTTTCAATTTTTTTTAAAGTAGTTTTTCGAAAAAAAATCCCAAAGAAATGTTCCTTGTTTGAACACTGCGGAAACCGCGCCAGGATGTGACGTAACAAGTTCAGATCTATCGCCAATAGCTGAGAGCGTAAGATAATTACAGTGTTGCCGAGCGTTATTCATAATATATTTTATAATGTGAGCAGGCCGAAAAAATAATGACATAGCACTCGGTATTCATACATATTAATCAAGACTAACTAAATCAAGAACAGCTATCAAATCTTATTACAATATAACACATGCGACACAAGTTTGTTTTATTCATACAGAATAACATTTCCTCAGAAGTTTCGCAAAATAGTGACACTGGAAAATGGCCGATCGCCGAGAGTGCCCGGAATTACAGCGTTGCCAAGCGGTATTCATAATATTTATTTTCAATGTGAGCAGGCCCAAAAAATTATGACATGGCACTCGGTATACATACATATTATTCAAGAACAGCTATCAAATACGAACTCTTATTTCAATATAACACATGCTGACACACGTCTGTTTATTCATAGGATGAAAGGAATAACATTTGCTCAGAAGTTCCCCAGAATAGTGATATTGGCAACCGAATCAATGGACTTATGACGTCAAAAGAAGCGGCAATAACGCTGTGTTTGAATGTCTCACCAAATTTGAGGGTTTTATTCGAATATTGTTTTGTTTTTTTAACCGCCAACTTAGTTGCAAAGCAACCCTCGAAAGTCAGAGACTTGTGTGGGTTAAGAAGACAGGGACCTTAGCATCCGAAGCACTACTCGGCAGGTAACCGTGGACAGTCCGAAGGATTGATATCTAGGTACCAAGAATGTTCGGTTGGTCACCTATCTCCTCCCGCTCAACGAAACTACAGAAATGAATTTGTATTTCAGTAGCCGTGTCGAGAATCGAACTCGGACCATCTGGACATCAGCCAGCGCCTCTATGCTCACGACCACCAGCACACACCCACACACAATATCTTCTAGGAAAACTATGCATACATAATATGTTATCACTATATTTCAACTTCAAGCACATATGAAGCAAATTTTTGAGTTTGTGATCTCGCCTATTCTACTATTTAATTATATCATAAATAATTTTCATGTACAAAAAATATCAAAACATTTATTCCATTTATGGTAAGTCCAAACTCGTAGAGCTGATTTGTCATTTTTTAAATATATCACATTATTTAAAAAAATTCAAATCGATTGGTTATTTTTTATATTATTTTATCTATTGATGAAAGTATACTCCTATGAAATCTAAAGTGGCGTCAAATCCTAGAAAGAAACTAATAATGATTGATCATCAGTTACCAGTAGAGTAACAGTAGGAAACAATTTTGGTTGTGGAGGCATGTGATGTAATGTGACAAGGATGTCCCTCACAACAAAATATTACTTGAAATTCAAGGTCGCCTTCCGGAATAAGAATTTACAAATAATTGAAAAAGTAAGATAAAATAAAATGAATTTTCATGATTTGGTTTAGGGGGAAAGTAGCGTTTTCCAAGTTTTAGGTTTGTTAAGGCAATTGGTACGTTTTTCGAACTCAAATGCTTCACGAATACTTCTGGTGGTGTTTAGTGTTTCAAAATCTATTATGTTGGCTGTTTTTCATGGTGTTTGGAAATTGCCGAGGAAAGCTCTAATTATGGACAGCAAGTTGATGTTCGTAAGATCGGCTGGTTACCCGCCTGTTAGGTTCTCCTGTGTATACCTTAGTACTTTCAGTGCATGATATTTTGTATATTGCTTGGGGTGCATTGACTATGGTATATTAAGGAGATCTGAGGGAAATTAGATATGTGATATATAGGACAGAAAAGCCTTGTGTGATCGGGTATATGCGGGTTTTGAAGAATGGGTTTGTTGGTAATGGATCAATCTGATAATTTGTGAGTTTTGATCTTGTTTAACTTTTTCGTTCTGTTGTGGCCATGAATGAATTGAATGGTAGATTCACTATGTACGCAATATGGAATATATTAAATTTAACAAAATGAAAAATGGAAAAATAGTGTTTACGCTGAAAAGTACAAACGAGATTTCTCCTCCTCAGTGTGTTGAAAGGGTGTCAATTTCACTGAAAACATGTCATTATCTTTTTACCCGCCCGGTACCTAGCAGTGAACAATATGCCATTTTGAAATGAGTTGAATGGGGCAATATTTTTTCATTTTTTAATGTCTTTGGAATCAATTTGAAGAACACCCGTTTCTTACATTCGTATGAAATATCTGCATGGAAATATACTCAGTATCCAAATTTGGCGATTATTACGAGTGAGGAATGAACATCCTATGCTTCCTGTACGCCATACTTTTTCTGCGACCATACCGATATTTATCCTCATATGGCTACAGTTGAATTGTTAATTTTCAAGGAAATTTTTGTTGTTTTAATTACATGTTGAATGGATTGAATCACAAAGGCTATCGTGATATACATGGAACTACATGAACTACATGAAGGGACCTATTTGACGAACTTATTTTGTTCTCAAAAAATCACCTGCCATATTTTCAACAATAATCTGTTCAATTCAATCCTAGAAGGTCAATGATTAATTCAGTGAGAAAATCAAATGATGAAAAAGTGGAGGTATATAAAATCTGAGAAGAATATAAAGGTTGAGTTTCCATTTGAAAGAAAAAATGATAAGACTACAATTATCAATGTTTTTAATGAATTCATATATTTGTAGCTATACACACCGTATTCATTTTGGTATAATCGACTAATGAATAAATATATATAATCGACTATAATATATATATATATATATATATATATATATATATATATATATATATATCTGATATATAAAATTCCCGTGAAACGGTGTTTGTAATTAAATTCCTCCGAAATGGCTCGACCGATTCTCATGAAATTTTTTCTACATATCGGTTAGGTCTGCGAATCGGACAACATCTATTTTTCACCCCCCTGAATGTTAAGGGTGGTCCACCTCTTGATTTTTTTTTTTTGAATAAAAATCTTTTTTTTATGATACAGCATTCAAAAATACATACAACCCTAAATTTTCACCCTCCTACGATCAACCCCTATTTTTCCATCGCGATATTTTTTTTTATTTATTTTATCCACAGATCCGCAATAGGGTTGCAAGATGGCAATCGAATATAATAATTGTAGTACGATAAATTGAGAACGGGATAACGGGATAAAGGAAAACGGGATAACGGAAAACGGGATAAGTGAATAACGGGATAACGAAAAAACGGGATAACAGGATGACATGATAAGGGAATAACGGGAAAACGGAATAACGGGATGAATAAAAAACGGGATAACAGGAAAATGGGATAACAGGAATAACAGGATGACATGATAAGGGAATAACGGGAAAACGGAATAACGGAGAATAAGGGAAAACGGGATAAACAGGAAGAAAGAAGGAAGAAAAGGGAAAAAAAATGGAATAACGGGATGACAAGAAAAGGAGAAAAAAAAAAGACGAGAGGAAAAAAGAAACGGGAAAAAAGGATAACGAGACAAAGGAAGCGGAAGGAGTCAAAAGCATAGTCTAGATGGAACAACATAAAGGAAAACATAGAAAAAATAATAGTTTAAAAAAACTAAAAAACACGCTTTTATAGAAAACCAGACTAAAAAAATAGAAAATAAGAAAAGCATGTATTTTATTTAAAAAAAAGCGTGGGGTGCATGGTATCACCTCGGCCAACAATTACCTGTGATCTGAGATATTTCTCACTTTACTGCCCTAGGTAATGTACTATATAATTATTGATACCATGGTGGGGTGCATGGCTTTTTTTTAAATAAAATACATGTTTTTCTTATTTTTTATTTTTTCAGTCTGGTTTTCTATAAAAGCGTGATTTTTAGTTTTTTTAAACTATTATTTATTTCCTACTTTTTAGTGTGGTTTCTTTATAATAGCGTGTTTTTTTAGTTTTTTTCAAACTATTATTTTTATTATTTTTTTGCAAATTGAAAAATGGAATAACCTTATCAAATTAGGTAATCATAATCTCCGACCCGAAAAACCCCCACATACCAATTTTGAATAGAATCGGACCATAATCACAAAACTCGCGGCCATTTTGGAGCCGCCATCTTGAATCCTTCAATTTTGACAAAATAATCCATATCTCCGACCTCAAACCCCCCCACATACCAATTTTGAATTTAATCAGACCATAATCAGAAAACTCGGCCGCCATTTTAAAGCCGCCATCTTGAATTTTTCAATTTTACAAAAGAATCATGATATTCGACCCCAAAAACCCCCACATACCAATTTTGAATAGAATCTGACCATAATCACAAAACTCGTCCACCATTTTGGAGCCGCCATCTGGAATTTTTCAATTTTGACAAAAGAATCGTAATCTCCGACCACGAAAACCCTCAGATACCAATTTTGAAGCGAATTGGATCATAAGCACAAAACTCGTACGCCATATTGGGGCCGCCATTTTGTTTTTTTCCACTCAATGCATCGTCACCGGAATTATGTACACCTGCCAAATTTCAGATCATTCGGACGTCTGGAAGTGGGTCAAAATCGCGCCCAAAGGAGTCGATTACAAACAAACAAACAAACATACAAGTGAAGCTAATATAAAGCGTGTAAAAAGAAATTCTACACGGACGAGAGTTTTCGGGAAAAACATTTTAGGGAACATAGAAATTTGGACAGGACAACGTCTGTCGGGTCAGCTAGTATATATATATATATATATATATATATATATATATTATATATATATATATAATATATATATATATATGTAACTTCTTCCATATTTTCAAATACCTATATTTTTTTCAATCATAGCTGCTCTTGACATGGAAATGTAAAAAAATTAATTCAAATACATATTTATGAATAATTTATATCTTATATCGAATCATATTTAGTTCAAATTATGAATGAAGAACACCTTTACAAATATTAATCCTGCCAAAACCAGGTTGACACATTTGTGTTGTGTTGCGAAATATACTCTAAATGGTAGGTTGTTTCTACCCACTCAATGAATGTGTTGACAGGCCAGGATATGGACACATTAATCTTCAATGTGTCAAATAGTTACACTTAGTTATAATAAGCCTAACATCCATAAGCCATGTTTCCGTAACAAATGGTAGTCGGTTCGTTTCAACAGAGTTGTCACAGACTCGTGTCGAAAAGCTGTTCCATTCATTTCACCAACCCTGTTCATCGATGTTGACAAGCATGTCCAAATAATGGCAAATAGTTCGGAACCCATGCTACTGAACCACAATTTGTATTGAATGATGTTGGTATGGATTTTCCGAGAATATTAGGGATTCTCGACGGGTCGGCGGTCAGTGTGATCCTGGGGCTCGTGATGCTATCGACAACTAATTGATAAAGTGGCTTGTTTCCGCTTGAAATTTACTTGAAAGTGGACAAGCGAAAGTCATTCAAATGCCAATCACATTCGCTCACATTATTTTTCTGAAAAAGAAACAGCAAGAGGCCTGTACGATACTTTGGCCCATATAGTATCAAAATTTGAATTACATCGGACTTTCATTAAGACCAAAGGAAGTATAAAGCCGAGAGAGGTGACATCACGTCACTTTATACTTCCTTTGGTTTAATGGCCTGTCCAAGGAAAACGAAATATTCACATTATGTAGATCTATATAAGTTATATGCCCTTTGCTAGGTTATTCTTTAGAAAAAACATTCATATAGGGGTAATAAACATTTGAAAAACAATGGGGCAGGGGTAAGTAAACGAGCGTTTTTCTACTCTCAATGGGGTGAAACATTTCACTTGGGAAATATTATACGGATATATTTTTTTATATCGGAGAATACTTTTTGTTTCAGCACTAGCTGGCCATTGTTGCTTATTCAACACTTTTATGTAAATTTTTGGCCTCGGTCGTTAATGCCCAGAGGTGGCCATAAATTAGCATAACTTTCTATGAAATTATTCAGCAAGTATATGAGAAATATGTGGTGGATCCGATAAAAATATTGAAAACAATGTATTGTTCGATCATTAAGATCCGTTTCTTTTCTTCGAAATAATAAACCTCGTGATTTCCTCAATGTTGATGTCATGACACATTCAAAATATCTTTAACATTTTTTTAATAGATAAAAATATATTGAAGGGGTCGATTCGTTAGCCACGGACTGGAAAATACTTTTTTGGTGGTTAGTAAACGCCAAACTCTGAAAAATCATCTACGTTTTTCCATAAATGTTCACCTAATGATAAACTCGCTATGATCGGACCATTCAAACAATTCCTCAGCTCAAGTAAAGTACACTTTATTTTTAGGTTGTATAGAAATTGAAAAAACCCTGAAAAACCTTACAATTTATATGTATAGAGACTTTGTATTTTTGTATTTTTCAGGGGGTGAAATTCGTTTACAACCAATTTCTATAAAATCTTGAATTCATATTCGTGAACGATTAGAATTTATTCCCTTTATAGTTGCTCGGAAGTAAAAAAACAATCATCCAGTAACTTGCTCTCTGGTCTGAATATACCAACAAAAAAGATGAAAAACTTATAAACTTAATAAATACAAGTTTTTCACGATGTTCACTAGAATCTTTTGAGTGTCTTGAATATTGCCTCCAATATAATCAACTTTGATTTGCATTTTTCTCCAATTTTCAATCGAATTTGGAATAAAAAATACTGGTTTTTGTCTGTGTATAGGAGAAAATGTAAGTACTCTTCTAAACCTTTCTACCTTCCTATACTATTTTTTTCAAATTATAGAAGATTTTGAATAGCAAAAGAGGCTACTTTGAAATAGCACCGATATTTTTCAAACATTGGGAAATTTCGTTACATCGGTGGATATGTACTCATATCTAATATAAAGTTTGATAAGAGCCGATAGGCTTGATTAGACTGGGATTAGTGAGTCGGTAAGATGACAGAGGGCGGCGTATTTATTCATGATAAGACATATTTCCACGCACCTGACAACACATGTATTGTCCTAATACCTGAACAGGACTCAGTACTGTTCTATTCTCCTTCGAAACATATTTTGTTTAACCTTGGATTATATATCTTCACATCCGACAGAAAGTAAAGATAGGACTTTTCGACATAAAACAGCGTTTATCGTTCCTTCCAAGGGAATATATAAGTACGTTGGATATCACTCTGAAAAAAGCACTCTTAAATTTTATTCATTATGTGTGGGTGAGAGCTTTATTTCTTCTTTCTTATTATCTGATAACACAAAGTTCTCAACCATAGTATTTCTTCAATAATTCGATTTTTTTAGTGAACAGGAGTAGGTAGCAATGAACTCTCTAGCATTCAACAAAGTTTGCAATTATTTCCTATATAAAAATATATATATATATATATATATATATATATATATATTAAGGGTGAGTCAACAGGATTCCCGTGGTTGTATCACTATTTCGATTTATTATATTTTTTTTTGTCAAAGGGATCAAAATAATTTTCATTCATACAGGGTGCATCATTGATGCGTGGCTAACCGAAGTTGTTCATTTTCAAATGAAACACCCGGTATATTTTCATATATTCCGATGGGCTGTTCCATTGGCTGCTCAACGATTTTTTCAATTATGAATTCCGTTGCGGGGTTGCCGAGTTATTTGAAAAAAATCTATTTTGTAGACTTCTTTTCGAAAAATGACCTATTTCACATTTCGAAATATTTAGTAAAGATAATTGGGGAATCGTTGGTCGATAGGATGATGTTCATTGAGGATACCAAGAATTTGGAATAAATTGTACAGGATGTTCGATACAACAACACAAACTTAGCCATTTTCAAACATCGGTATTTTGATTTTTTCAAATGGAACACCCTGTATATTTTCATTTGAATCGACTCCTTTTTGTTGACTCTGCACTTTTCATCCCCGACGTCATGTACCTTAAACAACCTGTTTCCGAGATATTCTGGTTTAAAGGAATTGTTCAATATCAAATCGGATATTTTTTATCTACATGTTTGTTCATAGAAAATAGAAATAGAATTTATTCATCATTAAAAAAAAATGTATACACATGTGATTACATAGAGATATAAAAACTTTATTCAGACTAGTCAGACGTACAGATACAAACTTATGTTAAACCTACAAGTAAACCTAAAGTGTTTATATTAAAAAAAATATTTTTCTTGTTGCCATGCCTTGGATATTGAGATGCATAATATCCAGGGATGCTTCCATATTTCCTACAAGTTGATCTATTTTATTATTTTCGCTTGCCCGCTCAGTTGCAGAGTCTTTTGAGTGACAGGTACTTAAGTTGGTTGTATACAGATATAACCAGACCTTTTTTGTCCACTCCAAAATCCTGATTCTCTTTTACAACCATTGTTTTTTTCCTAAAGTCGTATGTATTGCTTCGAATATTTTTTCTTCTTATAACTTCAGTAAATCCATCATTTTCATTTACTTTGTTTTCTGTGTGGTCCACATTCAATTTAATAATATTATCCATTATTTTCTGTTGGTGTTGATTTTCTACACCAAATTGTTTTGTTGTTGGGTCATTCAATTTTTGTTTACTAGAACTGGATTCATGTGTTTGTTGTTGTTTGACTGGGTTGTTTTGTGAGGGATTGTTTTTTGTTCCTTCAGTGGACTGGTGGCATTTTTTCGCTTCACTGTGTGTTTTTATCTCCACTTTATCTCTCGAGTTTTTTGTGCTAACCTTCTCTAGCAATTCGGTTTTGTCTTGAAGTAATTGATTGTTTTGTTTCAATAATCTTATATTATCCAATAAAACATAATTTTTCTCATCCTTCTCCTTCAAAAGTTTTTTTATAGTTCATTTTCACATCGTAACTTTTGGATTTCTTCATCTTTGAATTCATGGTTACCTTGGCTGATGTTTTCACAGCATATAATTCTACTGTCACATATTTTCACATGTTTTGGTTTATTTCTTGTGGAACAGGATTGATGAAAGACATTTCCACATTTAACACAAACTGTAACTTTGCTTTGTTTGCTCTGACAACACTTGAACATTTTTTTACTTGTTTTTTCCCTATTATTTGTAAGATCATTTTCACTTTCATCCTCACTTGACGCCATCTTGGAAAAATATCTGATACTGAATGATGTTTCAATCATTTTATTCCATCCTCAAAAGCATTCTTGGGAACTCATGAATAACTAGCATAGAAAAAGAAATTTTCAAATGTAACTATTTTTTCTAGTTTAGTTATCCATGATTACTGCTGAAAAAATGATTATCGGAATTTGTAAATAGAGGTAACTGTGAAACTACAATCCAGTTGTGTTAAAAATTATAGTGGCATTATGAATTATCGTTTAGAGGACATGGTTAAAATGGTGTATGCTTTGGGGGAAAGTGATGGCAATTGCTTACTGGCATCTAGATTATACGAACAAAAGTTTCCTGAGAGAAGACATCCAGACCAGCGAGCATTTCGAGACCTCGAAACAAGATTTGAGGAAACCGGAAGAGTATTTTACAAAAAGTTTGAATGTGCTTGTCCTGTAACGAATGATGAAAATGCTCTTGATATTGCATTGCATATTACCGAGAATCCCCATGTGAGTACACGTATTTTGAGTAGGGAGTTGGGAATATCTCAAAGTAGTGTTTTTCGAATGGTGAGAAAATGCAATTACCATCCATATCATATGCAATTAATACAAGAGCTGACTGAAAGAGATTTTCCAGAGCGAATGCGGTTTTGCCAATGGGGTGTAGATAAAATCAACCAAGAACCTGATTTTTTTGAGTATGTTCTATTTTCGGACGAAGCCACGTTTCACAACAATGACTATGTGAATCGGCATAATATGCACTATTATGCAACTGAAAATCCTCATTTCGTTAGATATGTCAATCACCAACAACGTTGGTCACTGAATGTTTGGGGAGGTATCATTGGACGGCGTATAATTGGGCCCTTTTTTTTCAACGGACATCTCAATGGAAGAAAATATCTAAGATTTCTGCGAAGTCAGGTATCAAATTTATTAGATGATATTCCATTGGTAATGAGGCAGAGAATGTGGCTACAACAAGATGGCGCGCCTGCACATTACCACACTGATGTGCGGGAATACATTGATAATGAATTCCGTGAAAAATGGATAGGTAGTAAAAATTGTTTATTTTTTCTATGGGAATTCATTAAATGGGTTGTCTATTAAACTCCGCCTACAACTCCTGAAAATATGAAAGCAAGAATCCGTACTGCTGTCAGGGAAATTTCAGAGGACATGCTGGCACATGTGGATACTAATTTCCGAACCAGATTGAGAGAGTGTTTTGGTGGAAATGGCAGGCATATTGAACATTTGCTGCATTAATTATTGTTATTTTCTGTTAAATTCGAATAAATATGATTTTTATGCAGAGTTTAATTTCAAATATGATACCAAAGGCGAACATTGTCAATATTTTCTGTGGAAAAATATCCATCTTTTGGATGTAGAATATCTCGGAAACGAGTTGTTTTAGGTACATGACTTGAAGAATGAAAAGTGTAGAGTTATTGAAACGGAGTTGATTTAAATGAAAATATACAGGGTGTTCCATATGAAAAAATCAAAATACCGATGTTTGAAAATGGCTAAGTTTGTGTTGTTGTATCGAACATCCTGTACAATGTATTTCAAATTATTGGTATTCTCAATGGACATCATCATATCGGATAACGATTCCCCAACTATATTTATTAAATATTTCGAAATGTGAAATAGGTAGGTAATTTTTCGAAAAGAAGTCTACAAAATAGATTTCTTTCAAATAACTCGGCAACGCCGCAACGGAATTCAAAATCTTTGAGCAGCCTATGGAACAGCCGATCGGAATATATGAAAATATACCGGGTGTTTCATTTGAAAAAGAACAACTTTGGTTAGCCACGCATCAATGATGCACCCTGTATGAATGAAAATTATTTTAAAAGGTGGTGTTAGATGGTCCCTTTGACAAAAAAATATAAGAAATCGAAATAGTGATACATTAAGGAGCAATGAACCACGGGAATCCTATTGACTCACCCTATATATATATATATATATATATATATATATATATATATATATATATATATATAGGATGTTATGTAATAAGTGTCTGATATTTTACAGAACGATTCCTCAGTTATTTAATTTTTTTATATACAATGTGTTGAAAATTTATTTATTTTTTGGTTTTTCGTAAATAATTTCAAGATGGCGACTGAGCGCCATCTGGAAAAAAAATTGAAAGGGGGTTCTTGTGACACATCCTTTTGAAGCTCCTGACGAATACTTCACAACCCTAGAATGTAAAGTCAATATCTTCACCTACTACAAAATGGCGGAACATTTAATAATTGCCTGAATACATCGACGTTTAACTTCATAATTTGAGGAAAGAAGCTGAGTTCAGTTCAGAAGGTGCTCGAAATGGTTGCCTTGAACTGCTTGACATGAGAACAGCCGACCCGATATTTCACGCCGAACATTTTCGAACACAGTAACGTCGATATTTCTACAAATATTTATTATTCTCTGCCGTATATCCAATATTGAAGCAGGTTCAAATAGTCCCATAAAAAAAGTCTGCAGGTGTCAAATCTGGCGGGCGGGCTGGCCATTCCGTAGGACCTCGACGGCCAATTCAACGGCCGGGGAAAGTAGTTTCTTACTTGTCCGTAGTAATGTGGTGGTGCTCCATCTTGTTGGAATACAATATCCATGTCGAATTCATTAGGATTCGCTTCTACGATTCCGCTGATTAGAGGGTCAACAGTATTTTCCAGCATATCCGAATACAGTTCCCCTGTTAAATTTTGTTCAATGAATAGAGGTCCTACAATATGGTTTCCCAATATTCCTGCCGAGACGTTAATTTTTTCTGGATATTGAGTATGAGTTTCCCGGAAAATGTGAGGGTTGGTGTCACTCCAATAACGGCAATTTTGTCTGTGAACCTTGCCGTTGAGATGAAATGTAGATTCGTCACTGAAACAAATTTTGTGGAGATAGGTAGGATGCCTTGCAATGGTTGCCGTCATAATTTCGCAGAATTCTGTTCTTCGATCAGGGTCATCTTCAGTTAACTGGTGTACCATTTTGATTTTGTATGGATTATACTCATTCCTCTTCAAAAGTCTCCACACAGTAGAAGGACACACCTCACAAACATTCGCGACAAAAAATAAAAGGAGGGACATTAAAGAAAAGCACTGTATATACACTTCTCATGGAAACACCCCTGTATCTTCCGTAATTATTGGATAAAAATCCTGTAATTTCCAGTAGATATACTGGGGCTGAGTCTGAACTCTCTCATTAGGTTGACCTGAGTGACATACACTGCGCGTTAGAAGCGATGGATATACCGATTTTTGCGAACAATAATATAAGGGGGCAAGATAGGCTCAAAATTCTTTAGGATTCGTGATCAGGACATCAATTTTAGTACCAATCCATATTTTCGCT
Organism: Gonioctena quinquepunctata; assembly: GCA_018342105.1. Taxonomy (NCBI): domain Eukaryota; kingdom Metazoa; phylum Arthropoda; class Insecta; order Coleoptera; family Chrysomelidae; genus Gonioctena; species Gonioctena quinquepunctata. The sequence goes on along the minus strand of JAFIRS010002618.1, from coordinate 77,827 downwards.
GAAAAAATTTCAATCCTAAAAAATCCGAATTTTTCTCACTTCTCATGGAAACCCCCCGTATCTTTCTTAATTATTGTAGTAGAATTCTGTGATTTCTACGATCGTTAGATATACCGAGAAGTCTAAATCTCTCCTGAGGTTAATCTGAGTGACATACACTGCGCGCCAGGGGCGATGGATATATTGATTTCTGCGAAAAATGGTAATATGCTCAACATTCTTAGGGATTCTTGATAAGAACATAAACTTCAGTACGAATCCATATTTTCGCTGAAAAATTTTCAGTTCTGAAAAATCCGAATTTGTCTCACTTCCTAACTTCCTATGGAAACGCTCCCGTCACTTCAATAATTATTGGAGTAGAATTCTGTTATTTTCACAATCGTTGAATATACCGAGGATGAGTTTAAATCTCTTCTGAGGTTAATCTGAGTGACATACACTGCGCGCCAGGGGCGTGGATAGATCCATTTTTGCAGAGTGCATAACTGTAGAACGTGATATCTAGTGATAATTATCACTGATAATGCAGTATCATTGAGAAATATTTCCAGATTGGATTTCTCTAGCCATTGTTTCTTTAATGAATATCAATGAACGAACAAAGAAATGTTTTTTTGAGATATGTTTCAATACCATAGTCTGACTTGTTTTTTCATTTCGAAAATTTTTTTCGATTTCTGATGTTTTCGGAAATAAAGTTCGGTACTTCCTTTAGAAAATCCATTTTTTTGTTTTCCTCTCTGGAAGCTCAGCAAATTTGACTCCAGATATTATTAAGACTCATCCCCTGTATATCCTATCGTGTGAATTTCAGAGCTCTACTTCACTAATTATGAAATATACGGAAGTGTTTCCATGAGAAGTGGAAAAATTGGATTTTTACTGAACTGAAATATTCTTCAGCACGAATCAGTGAAATCCTGCAAAAATCAGAATGTCAATCGCCCCTGGCGCGCATTATATATGACTCAGGTAAACCCCATATTCAGCATAATCTCCGGTATACCTAATGATCGAGGAAATTTCAGAATTCTACTGCAATATTTACGGAAGATACGGGGGCGTTTCCATGGGAAGTGAGACAAATTCAAATTTTTCAGAACTGAAAAATGTTTAGCGAAAATATGGATTGGTACTAAAGTTGATATCCTGATCACAAATCCGTTAGAATTTTGAGCCTTTCTTGCCCCCTTATATAATTGTTCACAAAAATCAACATATCAATCGCCCCTGGCGCACAGTGTATGTCACTCAGATAAACCTCAGAAAAGATTCACACTCATCCTCGGTATATCCAACGATCGTGAGAATTACAGAATTCTACTCCAATAATTACGGAAATTACGGGGGCGTTTCCAAGTAGAGTGAGACAAATTCGAATTTTTCAGAACTGAAAAATTTTCAGCGAAAATATGTATTGGTACTATAGTTGATGTCCTGATCACGAATCCGTAAGAATTTAGAGCATATCTTGCCCCCCTATATTATTTTTCGCAGAAATCAATATATCCATCGCCTGTGGCGCGCAGTCTATGTCACTCAGATTAACCTCAGAAGTGAGATGCCTAAAAACCCTGGTGTATGCACTGATTTGCTTTTGTTTAGACCTTTTAGTTGACACCACCTGTTTCATATGGTAGAAGTTACAAATTTTCCACAGAAGATGGTGTCAAATTGACATAGTTCAACGCATTGTGTTTGTTCCGCCATTACAAAATGCATTCGAAAATGTCACTTGTGAAACTTCCAATTGTAAAATTCGCTTTTCAATCCGATTCAGGTTATGAATTGTGAATTGTTGTTATTTCTACAAAAATATTTGAACATTCACTCGGTTTTAATTACCAATGTTGTGTGTTTATTGAAATGAATCGTGTAGTCAGTCACTGGCTGTGAAATTGCTAATAATAACATATAAACGTACATAAAATAAATAATAAGTGAGACTTTTTCTCCATTAATTTTCCATAACCAATTCTATAGCTTTTGTTTGCACTGCAATTGAATTAACGACAGATGTTAGAATGTGTTGACACTTCATATATTCCTGTTTAATTCATCTGGAGTTCAAATCGAACACTGGCCCTAAAAGTTTCGGTTGTGAAATATATATACAGTTTGATTTCTGGGTAAATTTATGGGAAACATTCCTTCATATTCACAATCACCTTTTAGAATCATGATTGGAGTGGAATTTGCAATGTTCAACATTGGAATGGAACTGCCTGAAACACAATCCAATACATATATTTGTTCCTTTGATCATTGTCAACAAATTACTTACATATTTCTTATCAGTAATGGTTAACAAAAATGCATCACTGCAAAATTCCATATTGGTGGATTGTCATTCGATTAGGAAAATTTCACTATTTTCTCTATTTGAAGAGACCACATAACATTTACCTATCTCACGTTTCAACTAAAATCTAACCTAACCTAAAATGTTGGGAAAATAGCGATGAATTCGAAAGCGACACAGCTGACACAGCATAGCGGGAAGAGACAGCTTCGATTCGAATATATGTATGTTAAGGAAACTGTACGTTTGCCGCAGAATTTAAATCATTCAAATGAAAATCTTTCATGATTTCGGAGATAAAATTTCGATTCGGAGCGTACTGAACATTGTCCGAATAAATTTGTTAGGAGAGTTGCTCTTTGCTGTTGCCATCTACTCAGCAGTCATTCGAAACTTCCATGATATAAGAAATCAAGCAGGCCATATCTGTCGCACGTTTGATCCCACACATATTCAGATATGAGTGCATACACCAGAGTTTCTTACATCTTACTCAGAAGAGATTTAAACTTATCCTTAGTAACATTACAGAATTCTATTACAATAATTACGGAAGATACGGGGGCGTTTCCATGGAAAGTGAGACGGATATTTCAGAACTGAAAATTTTTCATCGAAAATATGGATTGGTACTGAAGTTCAGCCTATCTTGCCTCCTAATATTATTTTTCGCAAAAATCGGTATATCCATCGCTTCTGGCGCACCGTGTATGTCACTCAGGCATAATGGGAGAATTTAGACTCACATACAATATATCTACCGATCGTGAAAATTACAGGATTCTACTCCAATAATTATGGAAGATACGGGGGTGTTTCCATGAGGAGTGAGACACACTGTATATACACTGTCACACATGAAGTTCGCAACATATGGAAGTTTTTTTTTACTAATAGATATAATGAAAATTTAACTTCGCAGTTAGTTTGTGCTTCAAAAATGACTGAAAAACAACCGCTTTCCATTTGTCATGGGCTACTCTAAACCTGTAAAATTTGACATTTTTTTCGATTTTTTTCTGAAATTTCGAATAATGCCAAATAAAAAGTTTTTCAGTTTCCAATTTTATACCTTTGCTCCAAATTTGGACTTTCTCCCAATTTATTTAATTTTTCGAATCTTTCGCTCTCAATTTTGATAAATACGAGACTTCAATGTCATACATGCCTGGAAAATACCCACATTGGCCTGTTACCAGAAAAAAAAAGAACCTCCAGAAATTCGTCTTTGTTGTTGCAAAGTTCATCTAGTTTTTTCATTTCATTGAGAAACTGATTCGGATTTTCAATGTATGGACGTTAATATGTCAATAATCGAATGAACGAATTTCTCTTCATTCTTATTACACTCGTATTTCTTTTTTTAACAAATTTGTATCCCGTTAGCTGCAGATGAGTTCGAATTATTTTGATGTAGTTTACACCCAACAGTGTGACTGTTGGATGTAAACTGTTTGACGTAATTTTCGAGCAAATAATAATTTTTCGCAACGTTTCTTGAATTAATTTTATAAATGTCATATTCTTTATTTTGACCATTAGATGTGTAGACAACATTAAACCAAAATAACTATAACCAAATTCACAACAAAACATCGTAACATTCATTGATTTATCTCAATAATCTTATAAAGAACTCGAATTCATCATTCAGTATGCCGTCCTTCCCGTTCTATACGAATTATAGTCCTTTCATTCACATACTTTGTGGCATTTTTGATAAATAGGGGATTTATATTAGCACAACACTCCCGAATGGTATTTTCTAAATGTTCTTTGTTTGCAAATGGTCTGTGCTTATACACTTTTGTTTCAGATAACCCCATAGAAAAAAGTCCATTGGAGATAAGCCCGGTGATCTTGGTGGCCAATAATCTTCCCAATCTCGTCCTATCACTTTGCCCCTGAACATCTGACTGAGACACTGTTTCACTTCTACCGTTTGGTGGATCGGTGCCTCGTCAAGCTGATACCACAAATTTCGTCAGAGGCAGATTATCCAAAACTTCAGACAACTGATTCATAATGAAATTTCTGTACATGTCTGCGTTAAAATTTTCTCTAAAAAAATATGGTCCAATTATTTGGTTATGTAATAAACCACACCACACATTTGTCTTGAATGAATATTCGTCACGGCATTCCATTACAAAATTTGGATTATTGTTGGACCACCAGCGACAATTTTGGGAACTAACTGTTCCGTTCGACGTGAAAGTTGCCTCGTCTGTCCATAAAATCCTGTAGGGAAATGTGATATCATTTTCTCTCTCACCTTGGAACCAAAATGAAAATCCTGCTCGAATATCGAAATCTCTTTCTTTAAGAGTGTGTATACCTTATTGGATTATGTGGTTTCTTGAAACGATTTTCCACAGATCCAGTTTCTTTGAATGTTTTCAATATCCTTCCCACGGTACTAAAGTGAATATTTCTTCCTGGATGCCGGTGATTGAAAATACAAGCAACATCTGGATATGGCACATTCTCACCACATAAAAGAACATTGTGGATAACATTGTACATAAAACTTATTTGTGAATTATAAATGTAGGAAAATCTGTACACAAAACAACTCGATTTATTAAACGCAATTTATGACATTAACCAAAACAAAAAATTTGTTTCAAAAGCCTACTAAGGGAAAAATTTATTTTGATTCGATCAATTGTACTATTTTCTTCCCAAAATGTTGCATTAGTCTTGTATTGTTTAGAATCACGAAACTTTATATCATGTTTAGTACAAATCGCTAGAACGAAAGTCTTTTGAATAGTTATGAAACTGTAGGTCATTGTTTAGTTTACAGAAAAGTATGATATTTCGGGTTTTTTTTGTAACTGAATTATTGGTCAGGAAAATAATCAAACGGGATGAAAATCTATCAAAAAAGAAATACGAGTGTAATAAAAATGAAGAGAAATTCGTTTATTCGATTACTGATATATTAACGTCCATACTTCGAAAATCCGAATCAGTTTCACAATGAAATGAAAAAACTAGATGAACTTTGCAACAACAAAGACGAATTTCTGGAGGTGCATTTTTTTTTCTGGTAACAGGCCAATGTGAGTATTTTCTGGGCAAGATATGATATGAAAGTCTCGTATTCATCAAAATTATGAAATTTAAATCATGTTTCATTCGAATCGGTAGAGCGAGAGATTCGAAAAATTAAAAAAATTGGAAAAAAGTCGAAGTAACAGTAGAGAGTCCAAATCTGGAGGAAAGGTATAAAATTGGAAACTGAGCAACTTTTTTCTATTGCATTTTTCGAAATTTCAAAAAAAACTGATTTTTTGAGGATTTTCGAAAAAAATGTCAAATTTGACAGGTTTAGAGTAGCACATGACAAAAGGAAAGTGGCTGTTTTTTACCCATTTTTCAAGCACAAACTAACTGCGAAGTCAAATTTTCATTATACCTCTTAATAAAAAAAACTTCCATATGTTGCGAACTTTATATGTATATATATATATATATATATATATAATATATAATATTTATTCCTGAAAGCTTTTCCACAGAGAATTACGCATATCCATCGCTCGAATCGTGTCTTCAAAAATCCCATAGAAAAAAGCACTTTCAATTTTTCCCGTATTCAATAACTTTTCTAAAAACCTTTGTTTCCCTAAAAACCTTATTCGGACTGATACAAACAACGAAAAATGTTTTGTGTTTAATTATATATTCCTGAAAACTTTTCCAGGACGAAGACATTTCCAATAACTTTTCTAAAAATCCTTTCTTTCTCTTAAAACCCCATTCAAATCAATTCAAACAATAAAAAAAGCAATTAGCCGAATCGGTCCAGCCGTTGTTTTTATAAAATAAAAAAATGTTACCTTGACCGGGATTCGTTCCTTTGACCTTCTGCTTGGTAGGCGGCAGTGAACAGCTGAGCTAATTCCTCTTTCGTAATGACCTTGAAAGTCTTTTTTTCGCTAAATTTCTTATATTCCGAATTTTACAATTTCCGGGCAACTTTCCTGAAATTTCCGTATCAACTATCCTCGGGCTAGTTCAATCAATTTTTTTTTAATTAGCCAAATCGGTCTAGGCGTTGGCACGTTTTGCGCTCACAAAGAATCGAGTATAATTTTTATTATATTGATTCATTTTATACTCTCACCATTTTTAATATGTTATTAATGCAAAAAGTATAGATATTTCACTCACTGTGAACACACCATTCCTATGGCAGCTACATTTCCAGCCATAAATAATGTCCATAGCTTATTTAAAGAATGTCACAATAATGTGATTGAAACAAAAAATTATACAAGTTATATAATTTGCAAGTATGGTATTAGTTTTCCAGAAAATTAGTCGAAGATTATGAGACACATCAGCTGATTACCAAAAAAAACGGTATTTGATGAAAACCTACGTCTCAATATAATATTTTCAATGCAATGTGATGTAATGAAAACAACAACAAAATATTTTTCAAAAACATTCTACGCCTTCGTAGGAAGGTGATATATCAATTCCTTACTCAACATTTTTTGGGCTTTCCCTCCCCCTGAAGAGGAGAAATATGAATGATCTGTCCTTGAAAGGCAAAATAGTAAAGTTATATGACTTCCACTGGCAAACCATCTCTTCTCCCATTCTCAAACCTTTAGTTAAATCTAGGAAACTGGAAATATTTTCTAGATCGTTGTCAAAATTTGGAAATAAATATCTAAATATCTATTTCATTTTCTTATGAAAGTCCTATTCTCTGGATGAAATAACAATAAAGGCTGTTAAAAAAGAAAGACAAAATAGTAAAGCTATATGACTTCCACTGGCAAACCATCTCTTCTCCCATTCTCAAACCTTTAGTTAAATCTAGGAAACTGGAAAGATTTTCTAGATCGTTGTCAAAATTTGGAAATAAATATCTAAATATCTATTTCATTTTCTTATGAAAGTCCTATTCTCTGGATGAAATAACAATAAAGGCTGTTAAAAAAGAAAGACAAAATAGTAAAGCTATATGACTTCCATTGGCAAACCATCTCTTCTCCCATTCTCAAACCTTTAGTTAAATCTAGGAAACTGGAAAGATTTTCTAGATCGTTGTCAAAATTTGGAAATAAATATCTAAATATCTATTTCATTTTCTTATGAAAGTCCTATTCTCTAGATGAAATAACAATAAAGGCTGTTAAAAAATGAACAAAAACCAAACAACTGTGTTTGTCCCTGGGTCACTTGCATGATTTATGTGGATACTCGCCATGCGGTGTTTGTTTCCCCGTCTTTCAAATTGTCTGCCGTAGGCTTCTGATATCTCAGCTATTCAACTTAATTAATGAAATTCAGTGATTAATGACTAAATTGAGAAGTATGAGAAGTATGAAAAAGCTTAAATAAAAACTGTATTGGCAGCTAGGCAATGCTATATTTTAGCGGCTCAGAGAGATCTGAGGACACCAGAAAATTACTTTTTGATCGCTACTTGTGATATATCAGATGAAAGCTAATGGAATGGTAAGCCCATACATGTATGAGGAGGGTAAAAACAATACCGTTTCAAATACCAATTGCAAAATCGAAATGATTGTTGAAAGTATTTAATGATTGATTTGTTGAAAATATAAACAGGATGTTCATAAAATCAGATGTGGAGAATGTTTCCCTTTTCAATATTTAATGATATTTCAGAAAATTGTATGCGACATTGTGAAATTTAAAGCACTGGGTGGCTAATTGAGTGAACAAATAGTTATTTATGTAACAAGTGGGTAAAGTGGTATTTTATGAATAGGAAAAATTCGGGCACGACGCCTTTGTTAGTAGAAAATAGATGCACTTTATCCGCGTGTGGCATACAATTTTTGAACTGTTTATAACTCAACCTCATTCAATTAGTTTTATTAACAATTTATAAATCTTCAAAATAAGAAACATCAACCTTGGAAATAGATGAATAGAAAACTATATTAATGTTCAACAATTTTTCATTCCCCACAGTGTTTATTTTGTAAAATCGATGTTGAAAGAACAATTGCTTGCATTATATCTATTTTAGTTCTTGACCAAGTCGAATAATCAAGTTTACTGTTACAGTGAATACGTTTCTATTATTACTTGCTCAAGTATTTCCAGTCAAATCGCAAAACTGAATTTGCCAAAAGAGACGCAAGAAATGATTGTCGAAACGCATGTTCAGTGTCAGTTAGGGTAAATGTCAAAGGAGATCCTGTCACTTAACAGACGGGACATCAAGACTGTGACTGGGCTCCTAACGGGACACAATCACCTGACCAGGCACATGGAGCTCATCGGGATCACAGATGATCCCCTATGTAGATGGTGCCTGGAAGATGACGAAACATCGTCGCATATCCTCACTGAGTGCCCAGCTTTGGTGCACCGGAGGGAGATCAACCTTGGGAGCATAATTCTGAACCCAGAGGACGTCAAGGAGATTCAGCTGAGGAAGTTGCTGAATTTTGTCAAAGAAATCGGCATGCCCAGCTGATTTTCTCAGGACAATTGGGCGCACAATGAGCCCAACATATAACGGTATTCTTGAAAACTTCATTCCTACAACTTGATTTGGCAAAACATTATTGGTGGGGACGATTTTTTGTTCGATAGCTTTTATGTTTTCTATAACTATCTAGGAATTTAGATTTTTGATGGCAGTTTTTCCAATAACCGTTAATTGAAAGTAGGTAACTGAAAATTGTCGCGTCACATTAACCCAATTGTTCGTTTTTGTATCTCGAACTGTAATAATCATAAAATCTTTTGATTCTTTGGGGTGCTCCGTTTTCATTTTATGTAATTCTTCGCTTTGACGTTTTCCCACAATACCAATGCAACCTAGAACAACTTCTAAGAGCTGAAAGATATAACTTTGAAAAATTTACCTTTCCCATGAAATATGTCCGACAACAAACTCCGAGCCAAGTAATGCACCAACTCTATATCTGAACATGTTTTTTTTTGTTTCAGGCAAGACGAGAACGAAGGATAAATATCGTGTCGTTTACACGGACCATCAACGAATTGAACTGGAGAAGGAGTTCACCTTCAATAATAAGTATATCACGATACGGAGAAAATCTGAATTAGCAACAAACCTTGGCTTGTCAGAGAGACAGATCAAAATTTGGTTTCAAAACAGAAGGGCGAAGGAAAGAAAACAGAATAAAAAAAGAGTGGAAGAAAAGAACCAGATCGAAATTGTGAATAACGCCTATCAACCTAACCTTATAGGTCAACACCAGCAAATCCAACATATGGATTTGCACAATCAGACTGTTTTACCCAACATTGTACCTGCATCTTCAGTCGTGATGCAGAGATTTATAGATCAGAATAATATGAAACTGGAAAATGGCGAAAACGAACAATTGGGTTAATTAATGTGACGCGACAATTTTCAGTTTTCATCCGAAGCTTCACTAATAAATGTCAGGACTTGATCTGCTGTCAAAATCTTGGGTTTTTTCGGAATATAACCTTTAGATTTCATTTTTAAATGCTATTAACCGTGAAAAATGGGAAATATCGGTATTTTCATTGTTATAAGTGTAGATTTTAAAATAGAATATTTTGTCCAAATGAATTTGGAGAACATTTTCCGTACTGAAATAAAAACATCAATCAAAAACATAAACTAAATGAAAGAAAAATCAAATATCATACCAATTTCTGACTGTACCCCAATAACACGGTCTCATCTATGGCAATAATTTTATTTTTCAATTTCCATTGAATAAATAGTTCGTATTTCTTGTCGTACAAGCGTCTGGATTTCTCCGGCATTAAATTTTTGGTTGCTTTGGCTGCATTTTTTTTAATATTTTTTGGTAAATCGGTATTTATTTCCATTACTTTTATAAGACGTATATAACACAAAGCAGCAATGACATTCACTAAATATAATAAAACACTGACAACAATATTCAACAAACTCTAAATATAAACGAATGCTATGCCTACTGTAAGAAGAAAAGTAGAAAAAAAATGATAGGACCGATGAACCCATTTAAGAATCCGTTTTTCATTAAAATGGCGGGCGTTATGGCCATAACGCCCGCTCATTGTAGAAATGAAGCAAAAGCTAAAAATGAAGCAAAAGCTAGAACGAAATTATTTATTTGGAAAAAATTTCATACAAGTACGAACAACAACTCAATAAACAACAAACTAAGTCAAACAACCAATTTTTTTCAATAATCTTACCTAATAAAAACTAAAAATGCAATTGTCGAATTTTCCAGAAAAATTATGTGACCCGAAATCTTCGGATTTTTTCGAAACTTGAAAGAACCGCTGGGAAATTCATGTGATTTTGTAACCGAATTTACTATCATTGCTGACACTTTGTTTTCAGAGAAAATGCTCTGTTTTATGTAACCTTCCGCCACAGATGCACCCTTCCATTTTCCGTGCATTTTTAAAGTTTCATACGATGCACCGGTCTCAATTAGAAGAGTTGCCGAAGTTCTTCTCAAACCATGTCCAGTATATTCATTTGCATTGTCCAATTTTAAGTTTTTGGCAATCATTGAAGGTACACTTCCTATGGTGTTTTTGCCAACAGGTTGGACGGTGTACCGACCATTCCGATACGAAAGGAAAAATCTGAGATCCTTTACTCCACTGGGTCTCAAGGATAGATAGCCTCAAAGCCCCTACTTTCTCCTCCTTCACAATACTAATTCCTTTTGACGTACCGGTTTTAGTTTCCAGTATTTTAACAAGCTAACCGCTACCCTAATCTTCTATGTCGTTTTCAGTCCTCCAAAAACACCCATTATCAGAACTACTTTGTATAATAGATGAATTTCATCTGAAGCTTCAATAATAAATGTAAGGACTTGATCTGCTGATCTGCTGTGAAAAATGGGAAATATCGGTATAAGAAAATTTTTCAGACTGAAATGAAAAGTCAATCAAAAACATAAACTAAATAAAAGAAAAATCAAATAACATACCAATTTCTGAAATTAAGCAAAAGTTAGAACGAAATTATTTATTTAGAAAAATAAAAAGTACAAACAACAACTCAATAAACAACAAACTTATTGAAACAACAAATTTTTTTCAATAATCGTACCTTATTGAAATTAAAAGTGCAATTTTCGAATTTTCCGGAAAAATTATGTGACCCAAAATTTTCTGATTTTTTCGAAACTTTAGAAGAGAAATCTTGACCACTGGTACTTGGAAGTTCTTCCATAAAAAACCGCCAGGAAATTCATGTGATTCTGTAACTGAATTTACTAAAATTGTTGAAACTTTGTTTTTAGAGAAAATGCTCTGTTCTATGTAACCTTCCGCCACAAATGCTCTCTTCCATTTTCCGTGCATTTTCAAAGTTTCATACAAGGCACCGGCCCTAATTGAAAAAGTTGCCGAAGTTCGTCTCGAACAATATCCAGTATATTCATTCATTCATAATTTTAAGGCACACTTTCTATGGTATTTTTGCCAACAGGTTGGACGGTGCACCGACCGTTTCGGTACGTAAGGAAAAATCTGAGATCCATTACTTCTTAGATATTTTCTGACCAGCCTCAAAGACCCTATTTTCTCCTCTTCCACAATACTAAATCCTTTTAACGTACCGGCTTCAGTTTCCGGTATTTTAACAAGTAAACAGCTACCCTTATCTTCTATGTCGTTTTTAGTCCTCCAAAAACACCCATTATTAGAACTACTTCATATAATAGATGAATTTCATCCGAAGCTTCACTAATAAATGTAAGGACTTGATCTGCTGTCAAAACCTTGGATTTTTTCGGAATATATCCTTTAGATTTTATTTTCTCAAATGCTATTAACCGTGATAAATGGAAAATATCAGTATTTTCATTGACTATCAGTGTAGAATTCAAAGTAGAATATTTCGTCCACAATGAATTTGGAGAAAACTTTTCAGACTAAAATAAAAAATCAATCAAAAACATAAACTAAATAAAAGAAAAACCAGATAACTACGAAGGTGTAGAAGTGCCACATTTTTTTTTATTTCACAATTCCGACTTATAAGTCAGGATTGGACTGTTCTCGAATTCCGACTTGAGAATCGAATTCGACTATCAGATCGAATTCACTTGTATTTCCAATGTCTTACTAATCGGAATTCCGACTTGTATCTCGGAATTCCGACTTGTATCTCTGATCTTCTATGTCGTTTTAAGTCCTCCAAAAACACCCATTATTAGAACTACTTCATATAATAGATGAATTTCATCTGAAGCTGCAATAATAAATGTAAGTACTTAATCTGCTGTCAAAACCTTGGATTTTTTCGGAATATATCCTTTAGATTTCATTTTTTAAATGCTATTAACCGTGATAAATGGGAAATATCGGTATTCTCATTGTCTATCAGTGTAGAATATAAAGAAGAATATTTCGGCCACAATGAATTTGGAGAAAACTTTTCGGACTAAAATAAAAAATCAATCAAAAACATAAACTAAATGAAAGAAAAATCAAATAACATACCAATTTCTGAAATGAAGCAAAAGCTAGAACGAAATTATTCATTTGGAAAAATTTAAAGTACAAACAACAACTCAATAAACAACAACAAACTAGGTCAAACAACAAATTTTTTTCAATAATCTTACCCAATTAAAATTAAAAGTGCAATTTTCGAATTTTCCGGAAAAATTATGTAACGCGAAATTTTCAGATTGTTTCGATACTTTAGAAGAGAAATCTAAACCACTAGTACTTGGAAGCTCTTTCATGAAAGAACCGCTAGAAAATTCATGTGATTCTGTAACTGAATTTACTATCATTGTTGGCACTTTGTTTTTAGAGAAAATGCTCTGTTTTATGTAACCTTCCGCCACAGATGCACCCTTCCATTTTCCGTGCATTTTTAAAGTTTCATACGATGCACTGGCCTCAATTAAAAGAGTTGCCGAAGTTCCCCTCAAACCATGTCCAGTATATTCATGTGCATTATCCAATTTTGAGTATTTGGCAATCATTGGAGGCACACTTCCTATGGTGTTTCTGCCAACAGGTTGGACGGTGCACCGACCGTTTCGATACGGAAGGAAAAATCTGAGATCCTTCACTCCACTGGGTCTTAATAGATAGCCTCAAAGCCCATATTTTCTCCTCCTTCACAATACTGAATCCTTTTGACGTACCGGTTTTAGTTTCCGGTATTTCAACAAGTTAACAGCTACCATTATCTTCCATGTCGTTTTTAGTCCTCCAAAAAGACCCATTATTAAAACTACTTTATATAATAGATGAATTCCATCCGAAGCTTCAATAATGAATGTAAGGACTTGATCTGCTGTCAAAACCTTGGATTTTTTCGGAATATATCCTTTAGATTTCTTTTTTTTGCCATTAACCATGAAAAATGGGAAATATCGGTATTTTCTTTGACTATCGGTGTAGAATTTAAAGTAGAATATAAAAAAAAAAAAAAAACTAAACTAAATAAAAGAAAAATCAAATAACATACCAATTTCTGAATTCAAGAAAAGCTAGAACGAAATTATTCATTTGGAAAAATTTAAAGTACAAACAACAACTCAATAAACAACAACAAACCAGGTCAAACAACTGATTTTTTTCAATAATCTTACCTAATTAAAATTAAAAGTGCAATTTTCGAATTTTCCGGAAAAATTATGTGACCCGAAATTTTCAGATTTTTTCGATACTTTAGAAAAGAAATCTTGACCACTAGTACTTGGAAGCTTTTTCATAAAAGAACCGCTAGGAAATTCATGTGATTCTGTAACCGAATTTACTATCATTGCTGACACTTTGTTTTTAGAGAAAATGCTCTGTTTTATGTAACATTCCGCCACAGATGCACTCTTCCATTTTTCGTGCATTTTTAAAGTTTCATACGATGCACCGGCCTCAATTAAAAGAGTTGCCGAAGTTCCCCTCAAACCATGTCCAGTAGATTCATGTGCATTATCCAATTTTGAGTATTTGGCAATCATTGAAGGCACACTTCCTATGGTGTTTTTGCCAACAGGTTGGAAGGTGCACCGACCGTTCCGATACGAAAGGAAAAATCTGAGATCCTTTACCCCACTGGATCTTAAGGATAGATAGCCTCAAAGCCCCTATTTTCTCCTCCTTCACAATACTGAATCCTTTGGACGTACCGGTTTTAGTTTCCGGTTTTCCAACAAGTTAACCGCTACCCTTATCTTCTATGTCGTTTTCAGTCCTCCAAAAACACCCATTATCAGAACTACTTTATATAATAGATGAATTTCATCTGAAGCTTCAATAATAAATGTAAGGACTTGATCCGGTGTCAACCTTGGATTTTCTCGGAATATATCCTTAAGATTTTATTTTTTTAAATGCTATTAACCGTGAAAAATGGGAAATATCGGTATATTCATTGACTATCAGTTTAGAATTTAAAGTAGAATATTTCGTGCACAATTAATTTGAAGAACATTTTTCGGACTAAAATAAAAAATCAATCAAAAACATAAACTAAAAAAAAAGAAAAATCAAATAACATACCAATTTCTGAAATGAAGCAAAAGTTAGAACGAAATTATTCATTTAGAAAAATAAAAAGTACAAACAACAACTCAATAAACAACAAAATTTTTTTCAATAATCGTACCTTATTGAAATTGAAAGTGCAATTTTCGAATTTTCCGGAAAAATTATGTGACCCAAAATTTTCGGATTTTTTCGAAACTTTAGAAGAGAAATCTTGACCACTGGTACTTGGAAGTTCTTTCATGAAAAAACCGCTAGGAAATTCATGTGATTCTGTAACTGAATTTACTAAAATTGTTGAAACTCTGTTCTGTGTAACCTTCCGCCACAGATGCACTCTTCCATTTTCCGTGCATTTTTAAAGTTTCATACGATGCACCGGCCCCAATTAAAAGAGTTGCCGAAGTTCTTCTCAAACAATATCGAGTATATTCATTCATTCATAATTTTAAGGCACACTTTCTATGGTATTTTTGCCAACAGGTTGGACGGTGCATCGACCGTTTCGGTACGTAAGGAAAAATCTGAGATCCATTACTCCACTGGGTCTCAAGGATAGATATTTTTTTACCAGCCTCAAAGCTCCTATTTTCTCCTCTTCCACAATACTGAATCCTTTTGACGTACCGGCTTTAGTTTCCGGTATTTTAACAAGTAAATAGCTACCCTTATCTTCTATGTTGTTTTTAGTCCTCCAAAAACACCCATTATTAGAACTACTCCATATAATAAATGAATTTCATCCGGAGCTTCACTAATAAATGTAAGGACTTGATCTGCTGTCAAAACCTTGGATTTTTTCGGAATATATCCTTCAGATTTCATTTTTTTAAGTGCTATTAACCGTGAAAAATGGGAAATATCGGTATTTTCATTGACTATCAGTGTAGAATTTAAAGTAGAATATTTCGTTCACAATGAATTTGGAGAAAATTTTTCGGACCAAAATGAAAAATCAATCAAAAACATGAACTAAATAAAAGAAGAATCAAATAACATACCAATTTCTGAAATGAAGCAAAAGCTAGAAATTATTTATTTGGAAAAATTCAAAGTACAAACAACAACTCAATAAACAACAAACTTATTCAAACAACTATTTTTTTTCAATAACCTTACCTAATTAAAATTAAAAGTGCAATATTCAAATTTTCCGGAAAAATTATGTGACCTGAAATTTTCGGATTTTTTCGAAACTTTAGAAAAGAAATGTTGACCACTAGAACTTGGAAGTTCTTTCATAAAAGAACCGCTGGGAAATTCATGTGATTCTGTAACCGAATTTACTATAATTGTTGACACTTTGTTTTTAGAGAAAATGCTCTGTTCTATGTAACCTTCCGCCACAGATGCACTCTTCCATTTTCTGTGCATTTTTTAAGTTTTATACGATGCACCGGCCTCAATTAAAAGAGTTGCCGAAGTTCTTCTCAAACCATGTCTAGTATATTCATTTGCATTGCCCAATTTTGAGTATTTGGCAATCATTGAAGGCCCTTCCTTGGTGTTTTTCCAACAGGTTGGCGGTGCCGCCGTTTCGATACGGAAGGAAAAATCTGAGATCCTTCACTCCACTGGGTCTCAAGGATAGATAGCCTCAAAGTCCCTATTTTCTCCTCCTCCACAATACTGAATCCTTTTGACGTACCGGTTCTAGTTTCCGGTATTTCAACAAGCAAACGGCTACCATTATCTTCTATGTCGTTTTTAGTCCTCCAAGAAGACCCATTATTAGAACTACTGTATATAATAGATGAATTTCATCTGAAGCTTCAATAATAAATGTAAGGACTTGATCTGCTTCAAAACCTTGGATTTTTTCGGAATATATCCTTTAGATGTCATTTTTTTAAATGCTATTAACCGTGAAAATGGGAAATATCGGTATTTTTCTTGACTATCAGTGTAGATTTCAAAATAGAATATTTCATCCACAATGAATTTGGAGAAAATTTTTCGGACTAAAATAAAAAAAAACAATCAAAAACATAAACTTAATAAAAGAAAAATTAAATAACATACCAATTTCTGAAAGTACGCCAATGACACGGTCTCATCTATGGCAATAATTTTATTTCTGGTCTGGTTTTCTCCTGCAATAAATTTTTGGTTGCTTTGGCTGCATTTTCTTTTATTTTTTGATAAATCGGTATTTTTTCCATTACTCTTATAAGACGTATATAACACAAAGCAGCAATGACATTCACCAAATATAATGAGTCCAATGAACCCATTTTCAAATCGGTTTTTCATTAAAATAAAATAAATTTCCCGTGATAAACAAAATATTGTTCGCACCACGAGTGTTACTAGATCCTAACGATCATCGGGCAACATTCATCCCTCGGGCTGAATGTTACCCTCCGGGCGTTAGGATGTATATAACACACTTGGTGCATAAATAACTATTATGAATTGAGTTTGAAGGCTGAATTATTGAGTTTCATTGTCCCATATCTTTACTTTTGTACTTCTAATGAATTGGGAAAAGCATCCATAAAAATGGTCATTGTTTCTTTTCAGGAAACAATGAAAATAAACATTCAAAGGTATTCTGTATTCTGAACAAATTCAAAGGGAATGATGCAATCTGTAGATTTTACATAGAGAATTTGTAAATTTGTATATTATTATGAAAATTAGAAATAAGGTTTACAAAAAGAAATATAATAGGATGTAGGTAATTTCACGATTCCCTAACAATGTTCATTGTATAAATTTGGTGTTGATCGAACTTTGTTATTATTTCATAAGTTACTTCTGTGATTTGTTTTTCAGCTTTCTGAAATGTCCTGATGTTCATATTGTGTATTGAGATATACGATCTCCCGTCCAATTTTTATGTGCAATTTTCATTATTTCGTACAATTATAGACTCTAAAAGAGAATTGATTTTGTTCCTGTTACTAGGGTTGTATCATTTTATAATTGTACGAAAAATGTGTATCAAACATCTACAGATAATAAATTCTTTGTTATTTATTGGAATTTTTATTACACAATGATTACCGGGGTAGTTCAAATGGAAGTAAAATATTCAGCTTCATTGGATATTCCAAGCAATGTTAGAAAATAAAAAATAGATATAACACAATGTACATTTAATTTTAAACAAATAAAATTTATAAAAAACATGTTGAAGTGAGTCAATGAAAACAAAATATTGAAAAGTATTTCATCACAATCCATCCCTTATAAATGCCAATAGAATCTACTTAAAACTAAAAACCTTCGGATATACTTCTTCTATCGGTGAGAGACAACATGGAGTACTTTCTCAGAATTGGACTATAGTTGCTGTTTAATATTGGGATATCTGATTTACGGGCTAGTTATTTCACGAATTTGTTCTGTATGCTTTCGATTCTCTGCTGGTATTGGGGTTCCAAACAATTGATGCAAAATTAATCTACATATATGAATGCGTAATATAGGTTCAAGAGAGTTTTGGCGTTCGTGAAGTGTCTAGTGTTTCTTATTATGAATCCCAATAGACGATTACAGTTGTTGACCATTTTTTCGATATGAGTCTTAAAAATCATTTTAGAATCCATAATGACTCCAAGATCACGAATCTCCATCACTGTTTTCATTAAATGATCATCTATTCTGTACTGATGGTTGATTATATTCCTGTTTCGTGTGAAGGTTATTGTGAGGCATTTATCATAGTTCAAAAATGAACTAGAATTTTTGCACATTTCGACGGATGAATCAAGATCATCTTGTAGTTTGTCACAATCGCCAGAATATTTTATAGTACGATAAACTTTAAGATCGTCGGCATACAATAAAAAATTTGAATTTTTGAAGCATTCACCAATATGGTAAGGGTCCCAAATGACTTCCCTGTGGTACCCCTGAGGTTACCACAAAAGGGTCTGATTTGTAACCGTTAATCTCTGTGATTTGAGATCTATGAGTGATATAAGACCAAATCCACTTGCGAAGGTACGAATCCACGCCGACTTCAGCGAGTCTTTCAATGAGAAAAGCATGGTTGAGTTTATCGAAGGCTTTGCTGAAGTCTGTGTAAACTACGTCTACTTGCGATTGATTATCCATTTGTTCTATAATGTGATCAGTAAATTCTATTAAGTTAGTATCAATGGATCTACCGGGGAAGAAGCCATGTTGTTGGGGACTAATCTTATTCTTCGTAATATTTAGAATTCTTTCATGAACAATTCTCTCCAACATTTTACCGAAAATACAGAGTTTGCTGATTGGCCTATAATTCTTGACATTGCTCCTGTTGCCCCCTTTAAGGAGAGGTATAATGGTGGATGATTTGTTCTAGCTATAATTGACTTGGTAAAAAATCTTGAAGAAGACCGTAGTCGCGATCAAAACATCGGACATAATTTACGAATCAAATCCTCTAGAAACAAACTCCATTACATATAATGTATCACAACCTCACGAACGTCCCACAAGAGTTGAATACTACCAGTTGCTTCTAAATCTGAACATTTTCGCAGGATAGAAGCATTACAAACCTTTGAAAAATAAGTTACCTATTCATGCATAGTCTTGAATTAGCTTTATTAATGTGGGAGTCAATTTTATACCTGGGGGCCCTATCTCTGATCAACATCATTGAAAACCCTTAACAGTCTTAAAAATAATTATTAAAAAATACAGCGTCTTTCACTTACAACCACTGAAGTTAATTCAATATATACAAAGTTGAAGAGTAGTGACTGTATTTATAGACCAAGAGCCCGTGTCACATTTCAAACATATCATAAGTTTACGCACATTCAACACGGGAACTTGTGGTATCGATGTCGACGATGCTACAAAAAAAATGTGAAAAATATTGCAAGTTCACGACTGAGGAAACAGAAACAAAAGTTTACAATGAAATAAATTGACGCTCGCCGGTTGTCAGTCGTCTTAAACTTGGAGTTCGCTTTGTGATCAAGTTAAAAAAACGTCTCCAAAGAAAAATTGAGAGTTTACGACTGACAATTGGAGGAATCTTACCATTTGCTTTTGAACAATATACATTTTGTCCGCCAGTCATTTTCAATGGGGCGGCAGGGAGCTTGGCTCACCGATTTTGGAAAAAAAAATTAGCAATTTTCATATAAGTTTACGACTGACTTTTGCAATATTAGGATCAATGCCAACTATCTAATCGAAAAGTTCCATTACCGGTCGTCCAACAGTTCGTGGGCTGAGGCCCTGTAGAGCACGACTACTAGTTCTGGATTTCTATCATTAAAATGAAATGTTTATGACTGACACTCAGAAATGTTGTTACAACGGAAGCACGTAGAGGTAAAAATACATTTCTCGGCTGTTTATAGTATGGATAACGCCCCGTGAGTCGCTAGGTGTAGGTATAACATGACTATTATTGAAACATCGCTCCTAATTTCTTAAATACTGTATTCCGAAGGCTGGCACTTGAAAATTTACATGAAATGGACCTGCTGGATCGATTAATTAATGTGTCAGTCATCTCACGTGTGGGTGGAATATTGTCAGTGAACAAATGGAGCGCCGCGTAAAGCACCCTGATCTGTTTTCGGAGCTATATATTTGCATGTTCTGGATTTTCATGGCTTATATGACTGACACTGACACTCGAAAATTCAGTTACTATGGCCCTGCCAGTCGCAGAAATAGGACACATACCATAACGTCGGTGATGTAAAATTATCATTTGATATAAGATTTTCAATGTGAGGTTAGGATTGGTTTCGATAATATTGTGGATATACCTGTAAAACTTCATTTACTCAGAAAAATAAGATTTGCAGGTTCTCGGGTAGGGTAATAAGTGTCATTAAAATTTGATATTCAATTTACGAAATCGTATGTTTTATATTTTATACAAAACAAAAATAATAATAATAATATATTTGAGTGCCTCCTTGGCACATCACTATACCTATCGAGTAACAGCTTCAAACTACAACCAAATTGAAGTTTACACATTTTTCTTTTGGAAATAATTATAATTGTTTATTAGATGATTATTTGTTTATCCCTGAATACTTCTTGAATAAGATTTATTAGTAACAACAAAAGACTGAGAAATAGGTATTTCTAATTGGCATGGACGTGGTATTAATGTTTCCTAATAGAAAAATAATTAAACTTCAATTCTTTTGTTATTTGAAGCTGTTACTCGATAGGTATAGCAATGAACCAAATTTTAAAAAAAGTTCTGTGCATTAGAACCAGATTTAACGAGGCAAGAAAAATAGTAGTTTTTTACTCTGTAAATACTTAATTTTAAGAGTAATTCCAAGCTGTTATTCCATTGGTTTGGTTGCAGTGGGAAAAATGTTCCGGAGAGAGGGCATACAAAACTTGTGAACAAATTCTGCCCAGGCACAAAATTATTCTTCTTATGGTCTCTGTGAGTGCTAACCTTTTGACAACATTTATTATGTTACTCCATCGGCCATTTTGAGAGGAATATTTTTCCCAGACCAAATCATTTCTTAATTTCGAAGGGAAAAATGAAAAAAAATGTCAGGTGTGGGGTACGAACCCACGCTCCTTCGAGGTTCAGAACTCAAATCTGGCGCCTTAGACCGCTCGGCCAACTCGGTAAGTACTACATGTTGAAAATATTACCAAGCTGTTACTAAATTGGTATGGTTGCTTTTTCCAAAAAAAGACATTTAAAACTTTGCCCATGCCGTAAATAATTTTTCTCGTGTTTGCTCTGAGTACTGACATTTTAGAAATTTTTCATTCTGTTACTCGATTGAGCAGGTTTTCTGCTCTTAGCCTATAATGCATTCTCATTCAGATTACGTATATTTTTAGCGTGCCTCTGCCACACTTCACATGATTTTGGGTAAAAAAACTTTGATTTATGTGGTAAGGTTGTGTACCTTTTCAAGGGTACATACAGTATCTTCTTGCCATGAAGTATTGAACTGTCGGTTATAGATTCTCGAATTGTGCATTACAAATAACTTATCCCTGAATTTTGGAATGTAAACTTATCATAAAAAAAAATCTTCAAAATCGGAGGGCCCAGCGCTCTTCGGCCCCATTGAAAAAGACGTAATCTGTGTTGTTTGAAGGCTAATAATAAGATCCCCTCCATTGTCAGTCGTTCACGGCAAGCGTCGCTTTATTTTATTGCGAACTTTTGTTTTTTAATAGCCTCTCAATATTTTTCACTTTCTTTTTTATAACCGTTCAGCATCCCTCTCACCATCACTCGGCCCCAGAAAAAATATGTGGCGGGCATGTCTGTAGCATCGTCGACAACGATATAGTTCAACCATTTCCAATTGCATAACCTGTTTCTATAGGGAGCAAATCAAAAACTCACTTCGCTAACACGAGCGTATATGCGAAGAATCGAAAAATAATGTGTACTACTCGTAAACATTCTCCGTCGGCGGAGAGAAGATCAAAAGAGCCGAGAGTCAACGTGGGTTTGAGTGACAGCTGTTTAATTCTTCAGCAGCCAATTAATACATACCGACAGCCAATGATAATGCTTGTAGGTGTGTCTATACGTTGAGACTAATACATCACCAGTTATATACGTGTTTCTGGAGGTCTGAATACATGAAAGCCAGTAGCGTCTCTGTCTGGGATCGAAATAGGTTCAAATATAGTACCTATATAGTTGTGATGTGTTTTGTTGGAAAATATGGCTTTTTTTCAAACATAGGAAAATGAAATTATGATGATCCGATTGCCTATTAATACATACTTCCTCGTTTATGGCATATTTTTTATTTTTACGAATTTTTAAAATATTTAATTATCCAAATAAAATTAGTTATCTCCGCCTCTGCTGCTCAAAGGATTCCGCCTCAAGACTGGAAAACTTGTATTTTATGCTTCTGAAATTGATAATGAATGAACTATACCACAAGTTCCCGTGTTCAGTGTGCGTAAACTTATAACACGTTTGAAAAGTGACATGAGCTCTTCGTCTATTAACTATCGTACGATTTTGCAACTAAGACTCTAGAAAAGAGAAATGGTTTCTTTGATATTTTCATCTATCGATCTATCCCGGTGATATGATCATTGCTATCGTTTTGTTGATATTCAGTTTCAGTTTATTCACTTTTATGTGTTCAATAATATTATTTAACGAGTTGTTTATGTTTGTGATTGCATTATCAATTAATGTGAATCTACTACGTAGTGTATGTCATTTAAATATATGATGCCAAACCATTAAACCAATTCAATACATTGCCAGAAATGCCATTATAAATTTTTCAATAAGATCTCTTGTGCTATGGTTTTGAAAGCTCCAATCCATAAAGATAACCATAGTATACTTATTCACATCTTAAGCCATTTTCCAAGTTGTTATGGGTGTATTGAAGACATATTTCACAGAAATTATTCATACGGGGTCCAAACTGAAGACAAATAAAACTTTTTCAAGCGATGTTGATTGGCCTAAAATGACAAGAATACATTGAGTTCTCAACTTCAGGAGTAGGAATAATGGTGCTAATTTTAAAGTGATCTGGGAATATATATTTTTCGAGGATGTATTAACAAGATTCAACAATGCATTTACAAACAATTAAAGCTTTCCTTGAAAAAATTACTGTTTAGTATTTCCCGTTTGTTAATTTGTTAATCTCTAAGCTGTCAGTGCAGTATAGGGGTTGAATACCATCGGTAATTATTATTATTTATTATCTTCAGGACTTATCTCGAAATTTCAAGATTTTCCTTCATTTTGAATTTTATCAAATTGGGCCTCTAACGCCCATTTGCAGCGACTTTTTTCAAAGAACAATTAGGCTAATTAGCGGTTTTTGTGTGTTGCACCAACTTTAAGAGACTCTTAGAGCATCTATTAAAACAGCATTAGCTAACTGACCTTCCTTAAAATATCTATTCTTTAACCTCAAATATTCAAAAATACTTGTTTCTTTTAATTAATATAGTGCCTGAAGATTTGTGACTTGCGAAAATGGAAAATTTTGATGAAGTCCTGGTGGAGGTTTTTCTATAGGACGATTTAGAAGTGGGCTACCCAAGACGCATTTTTCTTAGGCCCAATTACTATGAAGAGATGTCCCAAATGGACTTTTTCAGAAGGCTAACGAAGCCTACAGTCATGACACTTCTTACCCTAATTGAGAATCAATTGGAGTACCCAGATGATAGGTAGGTCAATAGTTAATATAACCATTTAGAATACCAGTTTTTAAGATGGCTGTAATGTCCGGCAATTGTGAAACTACATGGGTATAATATAGGTACTGCTTTTCTCGAACAAAATGATTTTATTTTAGAAATAACAGCCTCTCGCCGATGAATCAACTGCTTCTGACACTCAGGTTTTATGCCAGCAGTGGGCACATGATTCAGTCGGCGGGCTTCATGAACGTTCATGTCTCTACAGTGATTAGAGTAATAGCTTTATGTATCACCACTAATCACATCTCTACGCCCCTGAGTTGCAAATATGCCCCATCCTCACCCAGGCTTCGTATTTTTGAGAATTTGTAATAGCATTTGTTTGTTTATTTTCCAATATATTTTTATATCGAAGGGCTTATGTGAAAATATGGCTCACTTCCCTGGGGCTAAAATTCAGCCCCCTAATTATTTTCGCTTCTGCACCACACACCACACAGTAAAAACAAAAAATTCAAACTAAAGATATTTTGAGGTTAAAAACAGTGTTCCAACAGAATTAAAACAAAAACCACTGGATCATTGCGACGTTGCCATACTGTAACGAAGATAAAAACCGTTAGTAAAAGTTTTGAAAAATGTTTTCGTGCAAATCATTTGAAATCAATTGAAATTAAAGGTCCATTTGTTAAATAACAGATCATAAAAAGTCGCTGCAAATGGGCGTAAGATAACTACCTCTTGATTCATTTCAATTGTACGGAAGTTTGTTCTCCCTAGTTAAGACCGAATGTTCTGCAGCTAGTTTGTCAACACTATTTGTAGGTTTTGCAGTAATGTCATTCATTCATGTCAATTGAATTTGACAGCATGTCTCGAAAAACAATGCCAAATTGATATTCTTGTGTCATCCGTATATTTCCTTGTTTTTATAATTTTTTCATTATTATTAAATCTGCTGAAAAGGGAAACATTCCCAATTGGATATTGACAAAAAGATTTTTCTGTGAATTGAAAAATCCACGATAAAAATGAAGTTATTTTTTGTGAATTTCTTTGAAAATGTGTTTCCCATTTGTTCCGGTCTTCCTGATGATCGTGGAAGCGTGAAATAGATTTTCGTCGACAAAAATATATTGAAGACCTAGTGAATGCGATGTCTCTTTTGCGTCAATGTTACGAATGATTTCTGGTAAGTACTCTTTTTTGGAAAACATTCTTCTTTGCCTCATTCATCTTCATGAGTTCCTAATTAAGACTGGAATAGAAAATCAAATAACTATCTGAATGAAAATGCAAATTTTCAATTTCAGATTTTTTCTTTTGAGTTAGGGTCTCTCAGAATATCTATCAGATGTAGTTCAATGTCCAGCGTGGCTTTAGCCGGGGAAGTAGTTGTTTTCCGTTAGAAATTCACAAAAAATAACTTCATTTTTATCGAGGATTTTTCAATTCACAGAAAAATCTTTTTATCAATATCCAATTGAGAATGTTTCCCTTTTCAACATGAATACCCCACAAGAGGTTATCTTGACGATGGAAGATAGTGACTAAAGTTTATCTTTCAGTCGCAGATGATTCCACATCTGATTTTATGAACATAATGTTCATATTTTCAACAAATCTATTGAATCTGCATTTGGAACAACTCACTGTAATAACAAAATAATCAATTATTTTTGGAGTACCATTAATATAGGCATCAATATTACAACTTTTCGTTACAACATATTCTACTAGTGTCCTAAGTCAATGTTTAAATAACCTATTCGCCTAACTCTCCTCTTATTTTGAAACGGGAAACATTCTCAACTGAATTGAACATAAATATTTTTCTGAAAATAAAAAATTCTGCTATAATAATGAAATAGTTTTTTGTAATATCCAATAGAAAATAACTATTTTCCCGGCTAAAGCCACGATGGAAATTGAACTACATCTGATAGATATTGTGAAAGTACCCTAACTCGAAAGAAAAAATCTGAAAGTGAAAATTTGCGTTTTTATTCAGACAGTTATTTGATTTTCTATTCCAGTTTTAATTAAGAGCTCATATAGATGAATGAGGCAAAGGAGAATGTTTTCCAAAAAGGAGTACTTACCAGAAATCTTTGTAACATTGATGCAAGAGTAGCATCGCATTCATTAGGTCTTCAAACATTTTTGTCGACGAAAATCTATTTCAAGTCCTCACGATCATCAGGAAGACCGGAAGAATTGGAAAATGCATTTTCTGAAATCAATTTCACTTTGGAAAAATGGAAAAATGTTAAAAACATTCTTTTTGGAGTGACACTTTGAAATCAGTGTTTTTTTTTGACATTCAGATATGTCATGGGGTATGATAGATTGATTTGTTAGAAAATATAAAGAGAGTGTTCATAAATTCAGATGTGGAATCATCTGTGACTGAAAGATACCCTTCAGTCACTATCGTCCATCGTTCTCTTATGAGGTTTTCATGTTGAAAGGGGAATTCTCATTTAAATATAAAGTTTTTCTGAAAATTGAAAAATTTACGACAATAATGAAGTTATTTTTTGTAATATCTAACAGAAAACAAATACTTTTTCAGCTAAAGATACGCTTGACATTGAACTACATCTGATAGATATTGTGTAAGGACTCAAAAGAAAAAATCTGAAAGTGAACATTTTATTAAAAGGATTTTTCTCCTAACATGTGATAACAATTGGATCACTTTAACGATATAGACTTAAAAAAATTCCATAATTTCCAATTGAACTTTAATGAATTGTATCCAATAATTACCCTTCAAAACTATTCGGTCCTTGATTTTGAAATTGATGTAACTTCTCACATCATATATAACTCAACCAGTCGCTAGTACTGTCACATTGAACAAAACTATATTTTGTATAATTGCAGCTGAGTTCTTTTGAGTTGAGTCAGATTACATAGAAATAGTAAGAATCGTTTCGGGAGAATTGAATTTTTCTCCAACTTTCGATGTCGTAGAGTTTAAGGTTTATACAAAAATAGAAATGCTGTATTATTCAATGGAAATATGACCTATTTTTCATGTCAATTCCAGAATAAATAAATACATTTTGAAATCCGACTGGCCGCACCTTCGTTTTATTTTACTTAAATAAAGAAACAAATATGAGCCAATATGTCAGTTAGACAATGATCATTATTTATGTGATCTTCAAGAACGTTCGGTCACAAAAATGAATGCATGAAGTTGTTTTTACTTTTGGATAAAAATTTACGAACTTCTCTACGGGTCATTCGCCAATCTCCTTGATTGCCACAGAAAAGGACAGTTTTCTAGCACAATATACTAGCGACATATCACTGCAAATTTCTTATGTAACCTTGTGAACGAATTTTGAAAGGTAGGTATGTATTCCGAAACTCATAAATAAGTATGGATACATCGTCAAATATCAACAACATACATGTCTCAAATCTAAATTGGAATCAATTGGAATAGCGGCTATCGAGAAAATACCAAACAGACTGCAAAGTAAGTTGGTGCATAAAAAATGACAAGTAGGTGATAAATTCGTATATATATTTTCAAAATTAAAGATGAGGCTTGCAGAAAAGGGGCCAGAACTCCAGCTTCCAAATGTGACGTTATTGATGAATATTATTCCATATTCAAAAGTGGAAAATAAATTATCAGAAAATATATTACCAAACTGCCACAATAGATTGTAAACAAAACAAAAAAGGCTACCAAAGCAAGAAAAGATTCCAATGAAAAAGCTGTCAACAAATACCCTTATCAGCTGAAAATAAACGCCTGGATAAAAGTGTCCACACACGTTTAAAAATTAAATATCGAATTACTAAAATGGAAGAACTTCGCCACAAAATTATAAGAAATAGGAATGAAATGAAAAGTGCAACAGAAGCTAGCGAAACAAGAGTATTATTGAAATTCGAGGAATTGAATAACAAAGTAAACAAGTTGGAAATGTGTTATGTTCTTGCTACCATGGAAAGTTAGTTTACTCGTAGGTTCTAGTAATGAAACCAGTGTTTTCCCTTGGCCCATTTATTACCAACTAACAGAAAGTTCACAACAAACATGAAAGTAAAGGAATCCCTTTTTTAGGTTACTCATAAAAACCCAGAACCACTGCGGCACAGGTGCGCGCTTGGATTCGAACTATGAATAGAAAATGATATACAGAGTGGATATACTACAAAAGGGAAAATCAAAGTTTGAAGGAGAAGGTCGAGCTGCTGGAGAGAATAGCGAAAAAAAACAATATCTTGATATTTGGCTTAGACCAAACAACATATATTACTACTGTAAATGTCTGTGCAGAATTAAAAAAAAAATCTTGGAATCAGTATTACCGAAGATCACATAAATAATATTTATCCATTAAGAAATATCAGGAATAAACCACTGAAAGTGAAATTAGTATCCTATGTGAAAAAACAAGAGATCCTGAGAAACTGCAAGAAACTAAAGGGAACATCATATCAATCCCGCAGGACTTGACATTTGAACAGAGGGTAGAAAATATAATTTTAAGTGAAAATCTGAATAGAACCAGACTAAACAAAAATAATATAACGTATATGAAAGGAAATAGACTATATATTAACAATAAAGCAAACACAGCAGAACAACTTGGAAACACTGAAAAAGATCCCCTCTACGAAAAATTCAATAGTGCCCCCCATAGAAACCGATCAACCAGAAGTTCTCAACGATACAACCAGCCAACACCCAGTCACACAAGAAGCAGCATCCCACAAACAAAAGAAGGCTGCCAAGGAGGCAATTATCGCTGCGAACTCTGATATAATCAAGAAAATAAATAATAGTTAAAAAATACTAAAAAACACGCTTTTATAGAAAACCAGACTAAAAAAATAGAAAATAAGAAAAAAAATTTTATTTTATTTCAAAAAAGCGTGGGGAGCATGGTATCGCCTCGGCCAACAATTACCAGTGATCTGAGACGCCATCTTGAATCCTCCGATTTTGACAAAATAATCATAATCTCCTACCCCAAAAACCCCCACATACCAATTTTGAATAGAATCAGACCATAATCACAAAACTCGGCCACCATTTTAAAGCGGCCATCTTGAATTTTCCAATTTTTACAAAAGAATCATAATATTCGACCCCAAAAACCCCCACATACCTATTTTGAATAGAATCAGACCATAATCACAAAACTCGTCCACCATTTTGGAGCTGCCATCTTGAATTTTTCAATTTTGACAAAAGAATCATAATCTCCGACCACGAAAACCCTCAGAAACCAATTTTGAAGCGAATCGGACCATAATCACAAAACTCGTACGCCATATTGGAACCATTTTGTTTTAATTCCACACATGCATTGTCACCGGAATTATGTACACCTGCCAAATTTCAGATCATTCGGACATCTGGAAGTGGGTTAGAATCGCGCCCAAATGAGTCGGTTACAAACAAACATACAAGTGAAGCTAATATAAAGCGTGTAAAAACAGGAGCACCAGTCTCAAATGGAAAAAACAGACTGCGATCCGAAAATAAATGAATAATTACATTACCAACAAGGGCAACTTTGTACATATATATTCTTATAACTTTTTTCCAACATATATTTGTATATCTCTATCATTACCCCAAATTTTAAACTAATCGGCCTTGATATAATATTATTGTTGAATTTTATCCACATGGACCCTTACATAAAAGACTTCAAAATCGAGAAAATAAGAACATACCCCCTGAATAATTGCAATGAAGCGAAAAAAGTCCTATCGATAAATAATAAATTGAATTATCTAAAGATCCTCAATACTAATATTTGTTGTGTTTCAAAAAATATAGATGAACTGAGAATCAATCTTGAAGAACTTGGGACGTCTTTTGATTGCATAATCCTAACAGAAACTTGGCACGTGCCTGATACTCCTCCCCTCAATATGAATGATTATCTAACTCTGTTCAATGAAAGCAACTACAACCAAAATGATGGTGTCATTGTTTTTGTTAAGGCAAACCTATACCTTTCTCATAATCATATCGAACTAAACGGAGGTGTGTTACTGAAAGTTAAAATAATTGTAGATGAACAGACCATCTGCATCTATGCATTCTATAGATTTCCAGCAAGTAAAATTGATGACTTTTTAGACCAACTTCAAGATATACTAAACAAAGAAAATGATAACCCACACTGCAGTTTATTTGCTGGAAATATAAACATTGATTTATTGGAAGGAATTGAAGACTCGAGAACCTATCTCGACATAATGAGTGAATATGGGTTCCACTCAACCATAAATACTATTTCAAGAGCAAGAAATGGAACAGAATCATGTCTAGACCATATATTTATTAAAATGAAACATCAAAATTATAACAATATATTGCCTCTAGCTCCACCACAATCATAGACCACTACATAACGCTACTACAAATCGTACTGAATAATAAAAAAATACATGGACGGAATAATAATCCAAAAAAATACTTCTAAAGACTAGACAAAATATCACTGCTTGAATCCATTAGCTACATAAATTGGGAGGAGGAATTGTACCCAATGTGTAATCTCGAATCTGCAACCGAAAAATTCATTAACATAATAAATACTTGTATTAGTAAATCAACAAGATATATAAAAATAAAAAATAGTGAGCGCAGCAGAAAAACCTGGATAACGAAAATGGAAAAAGATCCAAAAAAAAAACCAAAAAAAATACTGAGAAAAAAAAAAAACAAAAGACAAATATTATAAAAAGTTAATGGAAATAACAAAATACAGCAAAAAATTTTGGAAAACTGTTAATGAAATTCTGAAAATTGAAACAGGAAAACAGATAAATAACATTAAAAACGAAAAAGGAGAAACCATCACTGATCAAAAAGTATTTGCTGACATGTTCAACAACCCTTTGCCAATGTAGGAGGAAACCTAGCAACAAATATAAAAAAAAATTCTAACTACAAACCTAAAAAAAACATTAACAAAAATTCAATTTTTCTCACACCAACAAATACTAGTGAGATAAAGAACACCATAAATAACTTGAAAAATAATAAGTCTCCTGGGCATGATGGAATCAAAGCCGATATGCTTAAGGTTATTATTGAGTTTATTAGCAAACCCTTAATGGACATTATAAACAAATCATTCGAAACAGGAATATTTCCCTCAATTCTGAAGAACTCAATAGTAACTCCAATATTTAAATGTGGAGAAACTGATAATGTCACAAATTATAGGCCTATCTCCCTTCTACCATCGATAAGTAAAGTCTTCGAAAAAATCCTGAAAACACATTCCTAACAAAACATAATCTACTATCAACATCTCAGTACGGGTTTAGAGATAATAAATCTACTACGGATGCAATTCACTCCCTAACGAAAATCATCTATGAATCCCTAGATTCAAGTCCCCCTCCATAGGTGTTTTCATAAATCTGAAAAAAGCGTTCGATACTGTCGACCACTCCATACTTTTAGATACCCTAGAAGATATGGGTGTGAGAGGTGTGGCACACAAACTATTAAAAAGTTACTTAACAAACAGAAAACAAAGAGTAAGATGTGAAAATCAGGTTAGTACAGAAATGAAAATAACATGTGGTGTACCTCAAGGAACAGTACTGGGGCCGGTGTTATTCGTGATATATTTGAATGACTTATTCATACAAGAAACAATCGGAAAAATCATCAGTTTCGCGGATGACACGGTAATATACTATAAAAATGACGACTGGTACAACCTCAAACTAAATATTGAAAAAGATCCAGGAGAACTCAAAGACTGGTTTGACAGTAGATTACTTACTATTAATTTCGACAAAACTATATACTTACCGATTTGTTGAAAATATGAACAGGATGTTCATTAAATCAGATGTGGAATTATCTGTGATAGAAGATAGTGACTAAAGTTTATCTTTCAGTCGCAGATTATTCCACATCTGATTTAATGAACATCCTGTTCATATTTTCAACAAATCAATTTATCATACCCCATGACGGGTTCAAATGTCAAAAAACACTAATTTCAAAGTGTCTCTCCAAAAGAAATGATTCTAACTTTTTCCATCTTTGCAAAGTGAGATTGCTTCTTGAAAATGTGTTTCCCATTTCTTTCGGTCTTCCTGATGATCGTAGAAGCGTGAAATAGATTTTCGTCGACAAAAATGTATTGAAGACCTAGTGAATGCGATGTCTCTCTTGCGTCAATGTTACGAATGGTTTCTGGTGAGTGTTCTCTATTGTAGAACATTCTTCTTTGCCTCATTCATCTTTATGAGTTCTTAATTGAGACTGGAATAGAAAATCAAATAAATATCTGAATGGAAATGCAAAATTCAATTTCAGATTTTTCTCTTTTGAGTTAGGGTCTTTTCAGAATATCTATCAGATGTAGTTCAATGTCCAGCGTGGCTTTAGCCAGGGAAGTAGTTGTTTTCTGTTTGACATTCACAAAAAAAATAACTTCATTTTTATAGAGGATTTTTTCAATTTACAGAAAAATATTTCTATTCAATATTCAATTGAGAATGTTTCATTTTTCAACATATATACTTACCATTCAGCAGTCTCTCGACAACCTTGCCAGAATACACCTTGAATATTCAACAAGACCTTGTAATCAAACCAGCGAAAAAAATTATATATCCAGGCATATATATAGAAAATACAAAAAAATTGTTTACCTAAGTTTGGTCGAATCACACTTGAATTATGGCATTATTGGCTGGGGAGAAGTAACAAGAACACACCTGCATGCAGAGACGATTTCATCGAATACTATTCAACAAACCTGCAAGATATTCAAGCGATTTACTATACACAGAAACAGAAATATTAGATATCAGACAATTATACAGCGTCCAAATATGTCTAATATACAAAAACAAAGCTGAACATACGCGACGAGAAAAAGGCACCAACATTATATACCAGTGACCTCTAAATCCATAGGACAGAGAAGCTACTGGTATCTAGCACCGAAGTTATTCAATTATCTACCAAAAGAAATCAAAGACAAAACTTCACCAAAACGCTTCAAAAAACAACTATTAACATTTGTAAAGAAAAATAAAAGAACTGATATTCATAAATTGATTGAAGGATGAACCTAAAACTGACCATAAAAAAGGGAGATTTAACAAACCTAACCTAACCCCAAAAAATATAGTACTATATGCTCACATTTATCTATTTGATCTCATAGAACATCTAACCCTTATTACATAATTGTTTTTATCTACACTATATTATTTACCACTATATACAACACTTCTGCAAATATTGTAATGTTCATTCATGTTCATATTGTAAAAATGTATTCTTAGATGCACATATTTATCTATTTTATCCCACAGGATTTTAATCCTTACTTTAGTAAAAATTGTTCTTACTATATTTATTGATTATTATGGCAATAATGTTGTTATCTATGTTCATATTTATATTATCTTAAAATTGTTTATATTAGATTCCCACATAAAAATTTATTATTATTATTATTATTATTATTATTTGAATCTTCAAACATAATAATTTTTATCGAAAGGTGTCCAGCAGATATACTTTTCAGTGGTTTAATTAGTTGCTACATAGCCCACTGTGCAAAAACTCATAGTATTAACGTTATTATTTGGTAACCTAGATACATTGTTACGTTATGATTATTGTGCCCATAATGTATCAATGACCATTTTAGAGTCGTTATATGTCCACCAACATAACAAAATCGCAGATACGTTCTATGAAAATCGAATCTGATACGTTATCTGAAACTGTTCTGTTACAGCAAAAGTACTTATATAAGAGTATGCGTCAGAGCCGGATTAAGAGGGGGGCAAACGGGGCTGCAGCCCCGGGCCTCCACAAGAGAGGGGCCTCCACAATATACGGTAAAATTTCCTAACAAATACCGAAGGATATGCAAAATTATATATAAAAAATCTGACAACGAAAGAGCAGTTCTCCCACTTTTTCCTCTCATTTTTCGTTTTAAACATTCAAAAACATGTTTCGTATTCTTGTCAAAATCCATGATTAATATTAATCTTCGATCTGATGAATCATGTGTATATACGAGAAACAATCACCAAGTAAAACATCATACTATTATACAAAATATTATATCGTATCGAAATCAGCTGTAAAAACAAGAACAATTGAATTAAAAAAAAAATACATTTTTTTAATTAAATGAAGGATTTTCTGTCGATGTATTCTTCAAATGACACAAGCGATCTAGATACACAATGAAATTCAATAATCATAAGCAAAAGAAAATAATATTTCAATTTATGAATATGATTGCATCAAATTATTTATAAGAGCCCTGTGCGCATTCCATAATAGAACAAAAGTTCAAATTCTGTTGACTATTTTTCTGCCGATTCTACACACTTTGCCCGTCTATACCTGTTTTTCCTATTTATTGGCGTTGACAAGTGTCCGCTGAGTGGCGCGCTTGTAACAGAGAAATCCCCGAAATCTGAAAGTGTGAGTCTAAGAGAAGGATGACATTCCGCAACAAATGTAAATCCTTCTGAAAAGGACTATCTATCTATCTATCTATCTAAGATGTTCTACTATCAAATTCTTGAAAACCAAAATTTCACAGCTACATTCTCAAACATTGCAATTACAGTGATTATTTTTTGACATTGCTAGAAACCAATGGAAACGTTCAATTCAAATAATTCATATACGTTTTGGTCAATCAATAGAGAAAATTGTCGCGGGAATAATTTGAGGTATTTTGTTTTTATTGTCTGACAACCTATATTTTCAATTTGACGTCTGTCATCAATTCGCATGAAAAGTGTGAAATGAATCAAAACCGGTTTAGTACATTATATAATTTTGCAAGGAAATGTGTTTATGATCGTAACATCAAGAAATAATCTGAAGAATACCACACGAGAGTTTGATATAGTAGAAAATAATTATCTAGATTTCTTTCTCAAACTTGTTGGCAATAGCCACTCGAGCCAGTTGGTCTCTCTTGTCTATTGCCTGGCAACAAGTTTTCGAAAATCTGTCGAATTATTCTCACTCTCTTGTGATATTACAACTGAGAATGTGATGATGTCAAATTGCACTGGAAAGCGCTCATTTTCCAAAATGAAAAAAATTTGCGAATTACGATGAGACAAAGCCGCCTATCAAATATATCGCTTCTTAGCATTGAGAATGATTTTCTCCGGATGCTGGATTTGACCGAAATCATCAATGATTTTTCGTCGAAAAAATCTCGCAAGAATCCCTTTGTTTAGGCTGTAATTTAATTTATTTCTTGTATTTTATTATACCTACATATGCTCGTGTCGAAATAATTTGATTTGTTATGCAATAAATAAAAAAAAAACTTGTTTGAAAAATTATTAGGGGCCTCCTCTCCTTTGTTGCCCCAGGGCCTCGACACCTTTTAATCCGGCCCTGGTATGCGTAATGAAATCGTTACATAACAAGTCCCCTTTTTTACATCAGTTGAAACTACTTTCTCACAGAAAGAGTACTTTCTCAAAGAGTAACAACAACTGAGCTGTTATGTCTCAAGTCTCTTCTTCTTAGGTTCTATATTGGATGTATTAAGTACATCATAAAATAACTATAAGTACGAATTGCAAAACGGTAATGCTTCATCCATTAGAGCTTTCCTACGAAAATTAATAAAATATTCAAAAATACACTATCGAGCATAAAGTTTGACACAAATGATATATCCATATGTGCCTAAGCTTTATATGCTATCTGTCTTCAGTCGAGTTTATATTACTATAAATTATGGTCAGTTAAAAATGATAAGGCATAGATTATTAGAATGTATGAATCAAAAATCAATTGAATGATTACGTCCAGTGGATAATAGTTTATATATATATATATATATATATATATATATATATATATATATATATATGTGAATTGCATCAGATTATTGATAGTGACATCTATAATCTGTGCGGTGAAGCTTGGACCTAATATCGTGGAATTTTAAAATCACGAGATTTCGTGCACTTTAACAGGTCACTAACAAATTGTTAGAAAGACCTCCCCACGACATCAATAGTCGTACTTCTCATGCGTTTAACGCAAACATCGATATCGAGAGTGAGAGAAATCTGTTACGAACCCAAAAAAGACACACCATCCGTCTACAGCCTGTTTCATGGTTTCCCAATCATCAGGACGGCTTGTGGTCTCTTCAAATTCGCATCAGATTTCTCGTTGGTTCATAGCCTTAGGCCAATACAAACATGTGAATTGCATCAGATTATTGATAGTGACATCTATAATCTGTGCGGTAAGCTTGGTCCTAATATCGTGGAATTTTAAAATCACGAGATTTCGTGCACTTTAACCGGTCACTAACAAATTGTTAGAAAGACCTACCCACGACATCAATAGTCGTACTTCTCATGCGTTTAACGCAAACATCGATATCGAGTACAATGAATTGCATCAGATTATTGATAGTGACATCTATAATCTGTGCGGTGAAGCTGACCAATATCGGAATTTTAAATCCGAGATTTCGTGCACTTTAACAGTCACAACAAATTGTTAGAAAGACCACCCGACATCAATAGTCGTATCATGCGTTTAACGCAACATCGATATCGAGTGAGAGAAATCTTGAATCAAAAGACACCATCCGTCTACAGCCTGTTTCATGGTTTCCAATCATCAGGACGGCTTTGTCCTCAAATTCGCATCAGATTTCGTTGGTTCTGCCTTAGCCAATACAAACATGTGAATTGCATCAGATTATTGATAGTGACATCTATAATCTGTGCGGTGAAGCTGACCTAATATCGTGGAATTTAAAATCACGAGATTTCGTGCACTTTAACAGGTCACTAACAAATTGTTGAAAGACTACCCACGACATCAATAGTCGTACTTCTCAGCGTTTAACGCAAACATCGATATCGAGTGAGAGAAATCTGTTACGAATCCAAAAGACACACCATCCGTCTACAGCCGTTTCCATGGTTTCCCAATCATCGGACGCTTGGTCTCTCAAATTCACAGATTTTCGTTGGTTCAGCCTTAGGCCAATACAACATGTGAATTGCATCAGATTATTGATAGTGACATCTATAATCTGTGCGGTGAACTTGACCTAATATCGTGGAATTTTAAAATCACGAGATTTCGTGCACTTTAACAGGTCACAACAAATTGTTAGAAAGACCACCCAGACATCAATAGTCATTCTATGCGTTTAACGCAACATCGATATCGAGGAGAGAAATCTGTTACGAATCAAAAGACACACCATCCGTCTACAGCCTGTTTCATGGTTTCCAATCATCAGGACGGCTTGTGGTCTCTCTCAAATTCGCATCAGATTCTCGTTGGTTCATACTAGGCCAATACAACATGGAATTGCATCAGATTATTGATAGTGACATCTATAATCTGTGCGGTGAACTGACCTAATATCGTGGAATTTTAAAATCACGAGATTTCGTGCACTTTAACGGTCACAACAAATTGTTAGAAAGACCTACCCAGACATCAATAGTCGTACTTCTCATGCGTTTAACGCAAACATCGATATCGAGATGAGAGAAATCTGTTACGAATCAAAAGACACACCATCCGTCTACAGCCTGTTTCATGGTTTCCAATCATCAGGACGGCTTGTGGTCTCTTCAAATTGCATCAGATTTCTCGTTGGTTCATAGCTTAGGCCAATACAAACATGTGAATTGCATCAGATTATTGATAGTGACATCTATAATCTGTGCGGTGAAGCTTGGACCTAATATCGTGAATTTTAAAATCACGAGATTTCGTGCACTTTAACAGGTCACTAACAAATTGTTAGAAAGACCTACCCAGACATCAATAGTCGTACTTCTCATGCGTTTAACGCAAACATCGATATCGAGGTAGAGAAATCTGTTACGAATCAAAAGACACACCATCCGTCTACAGCCTGTTTCATGGTTTCCCAATCATCAGGACGGCTTGTGTCTCTCAAATTCGCATCAGATTTCTCGTTGGTTCTAGCTAGGCCAATACAAACATGTGAATTGCATCAGATTATTGATAGTGACATCTATAATCTGTGCAGTGAAGCTTGGACCTAATATCGTGGAATTTTAAAATCACGAGATTTCGTGCACTTTAATAGGTCACTAACAAATTGTTAGAAAGACCTACCCACGACATCAATAGTCGTACTTCTCATGCGTTTAACGCAAACATCGATATCGAGAGTGAGAGAAATCTGTTACGAATCCAAAAAGACACACCATCCGTCTACAGCCTGTTTCATGGTTTCCCAATCATCAGGACGGCTTGTGGTCTCTCTCAAATTCGCATCAGATTTCTCGTTGGTTCATAGCCTTAGCTTAGATGTCACTAGCCATAGCTTAGATGTCACTATCAATAATCTGATGCAATTCATATATATATATATATATATATATATATATATATATATATATATATATATTGTTATGATATGTTGATATAATAAATTATTTTGTTATCATTTCACCCCACACTTTGGGTGCCAATTTGTTATGTATTGATAAATTGAATAACAATAGTTGTTGTTATATAATGAAGATTGCTAATAGTTTTTGCTATTCCATATATGATATAGGTAGATATTTTCGCCCTGTATATGTATTGTATGCTGTAATAATAATTGCTAGCGAACGTCACTGTTCTCTCGTCACGCTGCTGCCAATTGTTATCACTTTTCTCACCACGGCTGAGCAACAGTTGGTACGCCTCTCACCTCAGATAGCCGGTTCAGGCAATAGAGCCACTAGCCACTGCTGTCTAATTTCAGTTTATCCAATGGTCATTGTTATGATTGTTGATCATTGTAAGAAAACAAACAACAAAGTATCAAAAAGCAATTATTTCCTTTATTCAGGAAGACTTAATTTTACCTGGCCTACGAGAAATAACTTATTCCAATGTGAATTTACAAATATTCACGGATAATCATGAACTCGAATCATGGATAGATAGACAGAACCTCACTTTTTCCTTGAGAGTGAATTTTTCTTTTATAGTTCAAAATAAAGTGAAATAAAGTTCTTCAGATGTGAAATACGTTATTTGTGAAATTGTTCAGGACCGGATGTGCACTATTAAAGTTTTTATACCTGGCTGGAAATGTCGGTGTTCAAGATATGCCCTGAAACTGGATCCTTTCTCACTCCAAACTCTATCAGGAACTCCAATACCATGAATCAGGAACCATACAGATGCATAAATCAGCTTTGGACTTTGGATATGTTGTATAATTAAGGTAATATTGGTTTTGTTCTTTAAATGTTGGAATTATTTCATTTTTCTTTCTCTCAAAATGTTGCGTGGCATCCCTTGTAAATTTATTTTCGATCTCTCCTGGCTTTGTTTGTTGCTCCCTTGGATACCAATTTTCCCTCTTCTTTTCCATTTGAATGTTTGAATTCGCGCACCAAATTGTCACATTTCACTGTTTGGGTTCATCTTAAATAATTTATATATAAAACTATTTTCCCATTCTTATTACTATGTACATATTTCAATAATAATTGCTCATGACATCACCCCGTTGCTATTCTCTCCCAATTTCCAATTTTTCATATGACCATCTTTTCCATGATTGGCTATTCTCATCAAGAAGTTTGCTGTTCTACCATTGGCTACTTTTAGTTAGCTACAATTTCATATACTGTATGTTTCAAATTTATAAATGTGTTAATCACTTTTTATTCATGAAAATTTTGTAAATCTAGACTTTTTGTTGTCTTTTTACCAATTATGGGTTATAATCATTATGACAGTGTATGAAATTGATTGTGTTATATTATTTTGACATTTTTATCTATGCAAATTATACATAGGCTTATAAATAAATAGAACCTCCAAAATTATGTCAAAATAATCTCTTGAAACTAATAACTATTTATTAATTATTCTTTTTATGGGTTTTTTTCTTTTTAAAACTTATAACTGGCATAACATAACATAACAATATATATATATATATATATATATATATATATATATATATATATTATATATATATATATATATATATATATATTTATATATATATATATATTTTATATATATATATATATATATATATATATATATATAATATATATATTTATATATATATAGAACTAATATTATTATATATTTATGAATATATAATATTTATATATATTTTTTATTTTATATATATAATATATAATATATATATATATATATATATATATATATATAAATATATATATATATATTATATATATATATATATATATATATATTCAACAACACACGCCTAGAATTTCCAAGGTCATTTTCGGAACGATCTGCTTGCTTCTCGCTGAACCATTGGTTTGCTATGATAGAGCTCCAGACTTTCGAAATGAACAACCTTGATCCCAGTCCTAGGGCTGCACTGTTCTGTAAATCACGTCGTTGATTCTCTTCTTCGCTTCGTATGGTCCTTCCCAAAACGGTGTCATTTTGGAAGATACGCCTTTCTTCCTACGTGGATTGTGAAGATAAACCTCATCGCATTCTTAGAATTCTCCTGAATTGACTTTCGAATTATAACAGGCATTTATCCTGTCACTGGCCAGTTTCAACCATTTCCGAGGTGCTTTGTGAATTTTCAAGAGGCTATCCCTCAGTTTATCGGCATTGTCGGAGATTCTACCTCTTGGGTGCCTGGTGATCTGAACACCAAGTCAAAGGGCAATCGAAGTTTCCTTCCGAAGATAAAGCTAGCCAAGGCAAGCTTGGTTGAATCGTGGACGGCTGCTCTGTATGCCATCAGAAATAGTCGAACGTGTCTGTCCCAGTATTTTTGATGTTTTTTCATTACCTTGAGGAAATGTTCTTCCATAGTTCGGTTAAATCCTTCAACCATGCCATCTGACTGAGGGTTAAGAGTCGCCGTGGTTCTGGTATTGTTGATACTCATCAGCTCGCAAACTTTCTCAAAAATTTTCGACTTGAAATTCCTTTCTTGGTCGAAATGTAGCTCCATCGGTACTCCGAATCTTGAAAACATATTGTTCACCAATGACCTGGCTAATGTGGATGCTTTCCATCTGCTCAAATAGTCCATGGCAACAGGGATGTATTTTTCGCCATCGTTCATCACAGGAAGGGGTACAGTTACATCAAAGGCAATCCGTTCGAATGGTGCGCTCACAATGTATTTTTTCATTTCACGCCTTGACCTCGTTTTGGGACCTTCAGTGGCGCCGCACTCTTGATATCTTCTGCATCAACTTTCCACATCGTCTCGACATTGAACTTGAAAGAACTTGTTTTGAGTTTTACTCTCGATATCGATGTTTGCGTTAAACGCATGAGAAGTACGACTATTGATGTCGTGGGTAGGTCTTTCTAACAATTTGTTAGTGACCTGTTAAAGTGCACGAAATCTCGTGATTTTAAAATTCCACGATATTAGGTCCAAGCTTCACCGCACAGATTATAGATGTCACTATCAATAATCTGATGCAATTCACATGTTTGTATTGGCCTAAGGCTATGAACCAACGAGAAATCTGATGCGAATTTGAGAGAGACCACAAGCCGTCCTGATGATTGGGAAACCATGAAACAGGCTGTAGACGGATGGTGTGTCTTTTGGATTCGTAACAGATTTCTCTCACTCTCGATATCGATGTTTGCGTTAAACGCATGAGAAGTACGACTATTGATGTCGTGGGTAGGTCTTTCTAACAATTTGTTAGTGACCTGTTAAAGTGCACGAAATCTCGTGATTTTAAAATTCCACGATATTAGGTCCAAGCTTCACCGCACAGATTATAGATGTCACTATCAATAATCTGATGCAATTCACATGTTTGTATTGGCCTAAGGCTATGAACCAACGAGAAATCTGATGCGAATTTGAGAGAGACCACAAGCCGTCCTGATGATTGGGAAACCATGAAACAGGCTGTAGACGGATGGTGTGTCTTTTTGGATTCGTAACAGATTTCTCTCACTCGATATCGATGTTTGCGTTAAACGCATGAGAAGTACGACTATTGATGTCGTGGGTAGGTCTTTCTAACAATTTGTTAGTGACCTGTTAAAGTGCACGAAATCTCGTGATTTTAAAATTCCACGATATTAGGTCCAAGCTTCACCGCACAGATTATAGATGTCACTATCAATAATCTGATGCAATTCACATGTTTGTATTGGCCTAAGGCTATGAACCAACGAGAAATCTGATGCGAATTTGAGAGAGACCACAAGCCGTCCTGATGATTGGGAAACCATGAAACAGGCTGTAGACGGATGGTGTGTCTTTTTGGATTCGTAACAGATTTCTCTCACTCTCGATATCGATGTTTGCGTAAACGCATGAGAAGTACGACTATTGATGTCGTGGGTAGGTCTTTCTAACAATTTGTTAGTGACCTGTTAAAGTGCACGAAATCTCGTGATTTTAAAATTCCACGATATTAGGTCCAAGCTTCACCGCACAGATTATAGATGTCACTATCAATAATCTGATGCAATTCACATGTTTGTATTGGCCTAAGGCTATGAACCAACGAGAAATCTGATGCGAATTTGAGAGAGACCACAAGCCGTCCTGATGATTGGGAAACCATGAAACAGGCTGTAGACGGATGGTGTGTCTTTTGATCGTACAGATTTCCCCCCGATATCGATGTTTGCGTTAAACGCATGAGAAGTACGACTATTGATGTCGTGGGTAGGTCTTTCTAACAATTTGTTAGTGACCTGTTAAAGTGCACGAAATCTCGTGATTTTAAAATTCCACGATATTAGGTCCAAGCTTCACCGCACAGATTATAGATGTCACTATCAATAATCTGATGCAATTCACATGTTTGTATTGACCTAAGGCTATGAACCAACGAGAAATCTGATGCGAATTTGAGAGAGACCACAAGCCGTCCTGATGATTGGGAAACCATGAAACAGGCTGTAGACGGATGGTGTGTCTTTTTGGATTCGTAACAGATTTCTCTCACTCTCGATATCGATGTTTGCGTTAAACGCATGAGAAGTACGACTATTGATGTCGTGGGTAGGTCTTTCTAACAATTTGTTAGTGACCTGTTAAAGTGCACGAAATCTCGTGATTTTAAAATTCCACGATATTAGGTCCAAGCTTCACCGCACAG
Organism: Gonioctena quinquepunctata; assembly: GCA_018342105.1. NCBI lineage: Eukaryota > Metazoa > Arthropoda > Insecta > Coleoptera > Chrysomelidae > Gonioctena > Gonioctena quinquepunctata. The sequence continues at coordinate 34,809 of JAFIRS010002618.1, read as the reverse complement.
ATTATAGATGTCACTATCAATAATCTGATGCAATTCACATGTTTGTATTGGCCTAAGGCTATGAACCAACGAGAAATCTGATGCGAATTTGAGAGACCACAAGCCGTCCTGATGATTGGGAAACCATGAAACAGGCTGTAGACGGATGGTGTGTCTTTTGGATTCGTAACAGATTTCTCTCACTCGATATCGATGTTTGCGTTAAACGCATGAGAAGTACGACTATTGATGTCGTGGGTAGGTCTTTCTAACAATTTGTTAGTGACCTGTTAAAGTGCACGAAATCTCGTGATTTTAAAATTCCACGATATTAGGTCCAAGCTACCGCAATCAGATTATAGATGTCACTATCAATAATCTGATGCAATTCACATGTTTGTATTGGCCTAAGGCTATGAACCAACGAGAAATCTGATGCGAATTTGAGAGAGACCACAAGCCGTCCTGATGATTGGGAAACCATGAAACAGGCTGTAGACGGATGGTGTGTCTTTTGGATTCGTAACAGATTTCTCTCACTCTCGATATCGATGTTTGCGTTAAACGCATGAGAAGTACGACTATTGATGTCGTGGGTAGGTCTTTCTAACAATTTGTTAGTGACCTGTTAAAGTGCACGAAATCTCGTGATTTTAAAATTCCACGATATTAGGTCCAAGCTTCACCGCACAGATTATAGATGTCACTATCAATAATCTGATGCAATTCACATGTTTGTATTGGCCTAAGGCTATGAACCAACGAGAAATCTGATGCGAATTTGAGAGACCACAAGCCGTCCTGATGATTGGGAAACCATGAAACAGGCTGTAGACGGATGGTGTGTCTTTTGGATTCGTAACAGATTTCTCTCACTCTCGATATCGATGTTTGCGTTAAACGCATGAGAAGTACGACTATTGATGTCGTGGGTAGGTCTTTCTAACAATTTGTTAGTGACCTGTTAAAGTGCACGAAATCTCGTGATTTTAAAATTCCACGATATTAGGTCCAAGCTTCACCGCACAGATTATAGATGTCACTATCAATAATCTGATGCAATTCACATGTTTGTATTGGCCTAAGGCTATGAACCAACGAGAAATCTGATGCGAATTTGAGAGAGACCACAAGCCGTCCTGATGATTGGGAAACCAGGGAAACAGGCTGTAGACGGATGGTGTGTCTTTTGGATTCGTAACAGATTTCTCTCACTCTCGATATCGATGTTTGCGTTAAACGCATGAGAAGTACGACTATTGATGTCGTGGGTAGGTCTTTCTAACAATTTGTTAGTGACCTGTTAAAGTGCACGAAATCTCGTGATTTTAAAATTCCACGATATTAGGTCCAAGCTTCACCGCACAGATTATAGATGTCACTATCAATAATCTGATGCAATTCACATGTTTGTATTGGCCTAAGGCTATGAACCAACGAGAAATCTGATGCGAATTTGAGAGAGACCACAAGCCGTCCTGATGATTGGGAAACCATGAAACAGGCTGTAGACGGATGGTGTGTCTTTTTGGATTCGTAACAGATTTCTCTCACTCTCGATATATATATATATATATATATATATTCTGGCAATTATTGATGAATATTGTGTGATTCAATTGAATCTATATGTTCAATAGGGATGATGCAACAAAAATGTTCATATGTTTGCGGGATACATCATTCAAACTCGAACTTGAAATAAATATATATATATATATATATATATATCAAAACATGGAACATCAAATAAAAAAAAAAGAAAAATATGCATTATATAAATAATAATTATTTACTGAAATCTCGGAACTAAAAACTTTTAAAACCCAAGTAGGGTACGTTGAACCAGAACTTTCAGTTTTCATTGCGATGACAGCCTCAGTTTTTGGTTACCCTTGATAATCATGGTTTTGCATGTTGTAACCATTCCATGGCTATTTTATCGATTAAACAATCCGAAAATGTTGGGGCAACTTTCCGTACTACACCTAAAAAAAATATGTATCGAAATATTTTTTTTAAGAATGTTGTATTCCTCATTACCTCGCATACGTTTGATGATAATCCTCTTTAGTTGCTTTTTTGAGTATTGGTCATAGGGTTTTTCCAGACGCTACAATAAAATATAGAAATACCTAAGTGTTCATAGTGTATTTGCTTGTGTCGATGTATATATCATGTAGCAGTTGAGTTGCGATACAATTCAAATGTATTACCTTATTGTCCATGATGATATAGATATCCCTGGGGCCATAAATATATCTGTATATAGTTTTCAATCGCCTTAAGGATAATTCCTGTTGATTCTTGGACTTGGGGTGCAAATTTTTTGGCAAAACTGAAGTCACAAACAAATCAAACATTCATATTGTGATTTTATCAATCACTTGCCTATATGCTGATGTGATACATAACTATTTTCCCGTGTTGATTTTTTTGTAGATAACTAAGTAGAAGTTTGTATAAAACCGGCACTACTAGAGATCGATAAACGATAAATGAAATACCACCACTTCGGTTAACCTCAAAACCGCAGAGCCACCGACATAACCTTAATCTAGACCGCTAGAGGTCATATCCCTACCACTCGAAAAATGCATCCAAATAGAATTTACGTGAACGTGTCTGCGCAAAACGCAGAAAGCACAAATAATGTCATTTCAGACATTGACATCTAACGAGGAGCCATTATGTGATTTTGAATCGTCACAGACACAAAATGCGCATGCTCTAAAAGCTCTTTGATATCTTGTAATTGGATGAATTCTCATCATACGGGATCAGCAGTCTAGATTAAGGTTATGTCGGTGCGCAGAGCAGACAAACAAAGACAAAACACAAAACCAGATGAGAACGCATTTACTCACAGAGCATGTTGTTAACAGGAAGCATTTACGTGTAAGTTCCATTCGTGACTCGTTTTCGCAACGAATCAGTTACGTCATGTTTCTCAACCACGAAACGTTTCTTCAACTTCCCCATGATATTGAAATGTTCTGAAGCCAGAACATCCGAAAGATATAAATAAATAATAGTTTGAAAAAACTAAAAAACACGCTTTTATAGAAAACCAGACTAAAAAAATAGGAAATAAGAAAAAAAATTATTTTATTAAAAAAAAAGCGTGGGGTGCATGGTATCGCCTCGGTGTGTAATGTACTATATAATCATTGATACAATGCACCCCACGCTTTTTTTAAATAAAATATTTTTTTTCTTATATCCTATTTTTTTAGTCTGGTTTTCTATAAAAGCGTGTTTTTTAGTTTTTTCAAACTATTATTTATTTCCCTCTTTTTAGTGTGGTTTATTTATAAAAGCGTGTTCTTTTAGTTTTTTTTTATCTATTATTTTTATTATTTTTTTGCAAATTAAAAAATGGAATGATCTTATCAAATTAGCTAATCATAATCTCCGACCCCAAAAACCCCCACATACCAATTTTGAATAGAATCAGACCATAATCACAAAACTCGGCCGCCATTTTAAAGCCGCCATATTGAATTCTCCAATTTTCACAAAAGATTCATAATATTCGACCCCAAAAACCCCCACATACCAATTTTGAATAGAATCAGACCATAATCACAAAATTCGGCCGCCATTTTGAAGCCGACATCTTGAATTATCCAATTTTTATAGAAGAATCGTAATATTCGACCCCAAAAACCCCCACATACCAATTTTGAATAGAATCAGACATAATCACAAAATCGGCCGCCATTTTGAAGCCGCATCTTGAATTTCCAATTTTTAAAAAAATCTATATTCGACCCAAAAACCCCCACATACCAATTTTGAATAGAATCAGACCATAATCACAAAACTCGGCCGCCATTTTAAGCCGCCATCTTGAATTTTCCAATTTTTACAAAAAAATCATAATATTTGACCCCAAAAACCCCCACATACCAATTTTGAATAGAATTAGACCATGATCACAAAACTCGTCCACCATTTTGGAGCCGCCATCTTGAATTTTTAAATTTTGACAAAAGAATCATAATCTCCGACCACAAAAACTCTTGGATACCAATTTTGAAGCGAATCGGACCATAATCACAAAACTCGTACGCCATATTGGAGCCGCCATTTTGTTTTTTCTTCACACAAACATTTTTTAATGCATTGTCACCGGAATTATGTACACCTGCCAAATTTCAAATCATTCGGACGTCTGGAAGTGGGTCAAAATCGCGCCCAAAGGAGTCGGTTACAAACAAACAAACAAACATAAAAGTGAAGCTAATATAAAGCGTGTAATAAGACACGTTGCTATAAATAAATCACCAAGATGTTTTAAAGATGTCTATTTGTTTGGTACGAAATGAAGCTGTATTTGTGACAATGCTTATAATAACATCGCAATATTACGTCTCCATAACTTATAAATTATGTTTTCTCAGAAACGTCGTCACGGGTACAAGAATTAAACGTTAATAAACCTCCCGGCTATGTTTCTTGCTCAGTGGGAGGGTTTGGGCAATATTTCTTGCTGAAGAAAATGCTTCATATTCATAGACGTACGTATTGAATTCAAAATAGCAAGTTCAACCTTTTGCGAGATGAATTACTCTCAGTGAAAGAAAATGCAAGTGTGCAATTTCATGTTGAAATGCGCCTTCCCGATTCAAGATTGAAAAATGATATCGCATTGTGAATCTGAAGTATTTATCGGAAGACGTTCTTGTTATTTACTTTTGCCTTCCTTCAAACTTGAATATGTCACTGGAAACAATCTAGTATACATTTTAGTACCTCATACATTGCACCGGAAATATTTCCTAATGTTTCAGGAAGCTAAAGGCGGGCAAACAATTTTATTTATTCCAGCATCTTGTTTTCTTCCGATACCCTGGTTTTACTTGATATAATGATAGATGGGTTTTATGCAAGCAGATTTGCTAGAAGGTCAACTTTATGAGCTATAAAACTTTATATATTTAGATAAATTTTGTCTTCATTATGTACCATACTACCACAACAGTCTTAATTTATTTTTGGGAATTTATAGGATTTCTCGATTAAATGGAAGTCGCTAATCACCTATTGAAACATTATTGACATTTTCTTCACCTCTCTGTTTGCCTTTCTCTAACTGTGATTTTATCTCATTGAAATAATCGGGTTGAGATTTAATTTGATCAGCAAAAATTTTGACATTTGGTATTTTTCAAATCCATAAAAAAGCAAACTTTGAGAGATTTTACTTTATTTGGCTGAAACACATTGCTATGGCATATCAATATTCTGCAGATCTTTTTTCAAAATAGACAGATTAATCGGTTCACATTTAACGTTATTTTCTTGGCTGCCCTTTTTCTAGTTTCATTCATTTCATACATGAATTAATCAATATCTATACATGAATTAATCAATATCTATATTGGTAGGAGCCGCCTTTATATTAGCTGTTTGTCAGTTGTACCTCACTGTCCATGATCATAATAGCTTCTCTGCGTTCATGTACTTCTTTTACCATGTCAGAAACTTTCTTCAAACTATTTTCACATTTGTTTTCTACTTTTTTTTAATCTTAATTATGTTGCTGTTTTTTACGGCAAATAAACACAGCACAATATACCTGTGGATAGACAAAGAACCAATGAGCCAAATTACATATCCACTTCTAAAATATTTCGAAATATTTTTATAACCTGCTCATAAAGAAAAAATCCACGAAAATTGTCGGGTTCGGGATTATTGTGTCAAAATGTTTTTTCAAGAACGTGTTATCTCTTCACACATACTTTCAAAAGATTGATACCGCTTCAATTCAATCCAAGTGCTAGATACGTTCATGATTCGAAACTTCACGTTAAATCAATGGTAACACACCATGCCCCCCTTAAGGTTGAGCGCCCATGGATAGTAAATCCCCTTCATGTTATATGTGAACGAGATTTACTATCCACTTCCATCCTCCCCCGCTCCTCCTTGGAGCGGTCCTCAACTCGCAAATGGCACGTTTGCGAAATTGAAATCGTACCTCCTGTGGTATGAAGTCAGCCTCTGAGTGATTTAAACCCCTTATTATCTGATTCTGTATGTTTACCTGACTTGTGCTGTGTGTGCATGGTGGTGATGTACCTGATGGGTGTATAAGTGTATGGTGTGATGTGGGTGTGTTGATCTTACGTGTTTTGTGTTGAGTTGTTACTCACCTGACCCGCCGGAGTGCTACTCTCGGTGGTGGACGGTCGTTTTGGTAGACTGGTCGCAAATACTTTTCCCTTTCTCTAAACCTGGGATCGTCCAGGTTTAGGTTCGCGTGGATGTCTTGAATCACCGGGTTCGTGTGGGTGTCGGTCTTCAGGAACGTTGCGGTGGCGTGGTTCCGAAGATGAAGTTCGGATTGACATTCAGGTCCCTGTAGATAAATCTATTCGGGACGTATCTGGGAGCGTTCACTGCCATTTTTAGGCTCACGTTTAAGAATAGCTGGATCTTGGTCCTGTATGTTTGTGCGCATTGACCCCATGCGGCGGATGCATACAGGATGATGGAAAGGAGGATGGTCCTGATGAGGAGCAGTTTTAGCTGGAGGTCCATGTTGCTACTGCGTCCTATGAGGGGGTAAATCAATGGTAAAGGACCCTGCACTTCTTTTATATAAAGTGGCGACCGGTCAAATTTTCTGAAACTTTGGTATGTTGTTGTACTCGACCTAGTAACCAACAAAAAAAGTTAATTTAAAAATAAAAAACCTGACTGCGTAAAAAGTGAACTTTAAAGAAGATGGAAACAAGATGACCAGAAAATATTATCAGAAAATTATGTTTTAAGAGGGTAACTATTGAACTTAATACTGTAAAAAATCTCACGCATTCGAAGGCATCTTCTTTAATTTGAAATGAAGATATTTTACTGCCTCCGACTGCGTGAGATTGTTTACAGTATTGAGTTTAATAGTTGACCTCTTAAAACATAATTTTCTGACAATATTTTCTGGTCATCTTGTTTCCATCTTTTTCAAAGTTCACTTTTAATGCAGTCGGGTTTTTTATTTTTAAATTACCTTTTTTTATTCCACACTTTTTGGTTAAGATTTTTCACACTATGGCGTCTGGTTGTCAAGTGACACTCGCAAGATTAAGACAATTCGATTGACGCAAGAATCATCAAAATCGGCCAACGCGTTTGGTCTCTAGAGCGCCACAAAGGAAGAAACATACATACATGATAAACTCCTTTGCGTCGCGCAGTCGGGTGAAAAAGGCCCAACTCAATCCTTTGACTAGTTTTCCAGATACTAGTTAAAAATTGCCCAATTTTTCGGATTTTTTGTTTTTTAACTTACGAGCTAGATTGAATTTCAGTTGCATATACACGTTCACTACATGTTTTTACATTAGTAAATATATAAAATTAAAAATATTTATATTTACAGGGTGATTCAGAAATATATAACGGTAGTTTTTTGCAAAATATAACTTTTTCTACTGTGACGTCAGATAAGCATATTTTCGAGAGGTACTCCTCAATATAGTATTTTAACGTGAAAATATTGCACAATGCACATTTCTTATATATGGTGTTTCATAGAGAGAACTACAACATTAATTTCTATTTTTTAAGGTTTAATTCGAAACCTTGTACTTATGCACTCTTTTTTTTTGGGAATGTGTGTGTCTAGGCCTCAAAATATACAAGGTGGTTTATTTGTCGAATATGCAATATACACGGGTCGTGAAATATAGTCGCTGCAAAGACAAATTGGACTTTGAACCATAATTTCGGAACGAATGAAATTGAGTAGCCAATCAGACTACGACTTGGCGCTTCGCGTCTTTTTAGAATGGAAAAAGATCAACAGGTCTTTTCGCGAACCTCGAGGGGATCGCCACGGGTTCCGCCGTGGACGTGAGTCCAACGGGATCGGCCCGAGTTTTTGGTTTTACCAGGAACTATCGCGGGTAGATATCGGAAACTTTATTTTAATCGTCAGTTCAGAACACGAGTGTGTTTAAATTTGAAATATGATTCGAGTGTCCTCTGACGGCTACGAGGGAAATGGGAATTATATTCGAGACTGGGAGAAACATGGGAATTACAGGGGTAAGTCGCTGGCTTAAGTAGAAAATCTAACTTGATGCATAGCTTTTAACTATTGATTCACGGGGTGAACCTCATGCATAATTAATACAAGATTAGGGGTATACATAACAGAGTATATTGGTAGTTCATCTATTAAATTTGAGACTAACCGAAGACGATCACAATTCTTTGATAATTTGGGAAGTCAGTTACGCGAGTAACACTAAACTATGAGAGCCACGGGAAGAAACTGGTTCTATATTTCGATAATAGGAAATCACTATATATATCGGAAATATGAGCCCCCTTTTATTTTAGAACAGATATGTAATATTTTCAAACTATTCGTTGTTGTTCTTTCATTCTCAAAAGGAGATTGATTTTTTTTTAGTTTGCATTTTATATATTATGATTGACCATTTTTTTATTAGACAAACGTCGAGCTGTACTATAGTTCTTACATCTTTTGTTAATAGATGTATTGAAGTTAATTTGTGAGTATCATTTTCTCAACCGAAGTTGAGGGAAGGGAAATTGAATTCAATTGAGAGACAAAAGTCAATTATTAAGTTATATTAACACTTAGAAGTCCCTCGAGACCAAAGACAAAAAGTACTAATTTTTATATAAAGAATGAGAAGTTATTCAAAAGCAAGACCTTCGCATACCAAACCGAATGCATGTATCCAAGTCCGACGGACTAGTGGTAAACCAAAATATCAGTGCCTTACATTATAGTATAGAAACACTCTATCAAAATTGGTGTTGTGTGTAGAAAAATCCATTTTTCTACATACACCCTGGTGACAACAGCTGCCCTTATAATATGTAAATATTATATGTAGAAACATTTTGGACAAAGAGAGTGTGACTAGATTTTACACGAGGAGTTGAGATAGTATAAGTAAGTATCATGTATCAAATCGGGCGCACGAATTTATTTAAAGTTCGTCCATTCTTACGATATATTTTTCGGTAGGAATAATATTGAGAGTTATCGGCAAAATAGTTTTTCTTTAGAATTTAGTTTTTATCTGAAAAAATTAAAATAAAGACAAGTCAATAGTTTAGTGGCATGTTCTACAATTTTATCAGTTTTTTTCTTCAAATTGAAAAGCTGGATTGACTTTATGAAGCGTATATAAGTTCAATATGAGTTTTGGTTAGATGTACATAAAAAGGGATCGCTGAAAATATGTACTGTTTCAGGGTGATTCACGAATACATCACAATAGGTTTTTGCAAACACTCAATAATTCTACAGTTGCGCCAAATTATTTCATAAAATTAATACCTACCCGTTCAAAATTTTGAGGCTAGAAGATTTCGCTATGATTTCATACAGGGTGAGCCATATAGCCAACCACCAAAAATAATTATGCTTTTAAATTATTAAAAAGAGAACTTGCATTTCTTTAGTAACTTTTGAGTAACTTAATAACATTATATTAGGTATGCAAAACCGTGAGATGAAATATACAGGGTGATTTGATTGTTTTATAAATACCTACAAAATATATGAGTATACACATCTTTGTCCGATATAATTGATAAGTTTTTATACACAACACAACAAAGATGATAATTACTCATTTTATTATGGATGTATAATTCTTACGAACAGGTACTCCACGTATGGGTCGAGTTATATAGTGCGTTCATAAAGTGTGGAAACGCTCCATTATCTTATGATTCGATCATTTTCGGAGATAAAGCTCCGAAAAGTATATTTTGAAATTTAATTTTCCATGTTGAAAAGGGAAACATTCTCAATTGAATATTGATAGAAATATTTTTCTGTGAATTGAAAAATTCACGATTAAAATGAAGTTATTTTTTGTGAATTTCTAACAGAAAACAACTACTTCCCCGGCTAAAGCCACGCTGGACATTGAACTACATCTGATTTTATGAACACCCTGTTTATATTTTCAACAAATTAATTTTCCATCTTTAAAAAAAAAAAACCCCAGCACTTTAAAAGATATGACGTCATCGATATTTTCTTTAAATTCAAAGGGTATATTTTTATATCAAAATTTGAAATCCCATATTTTTCGGAGTTCAACCATACCATATACGTCATATGTACCACTTCAAGTTACAGTATACTGAGTATAGTGGAAACCAGTGTTCATATTTCTTAACATTTTTTTCATTATTCATTTTGCAATGAAAACCTGAGAATTACTCAGTAGTTAGTACGATTATATTGCCAAACTTGAGTAGGCTATGAAAACATCTGAAAGCCCTTAGCAACCAAACAATGAGTTCTTAGTTACCATTGCAGATGTCAGTATTGAATTAATTTGTTGTGTAGCATATCGATTTATGAGTCTTTAATAATACCTTTCTGAAAAATATTACCCTAAAAGAAATTATTTGAAATTACGATGGTGCTGTCAGAAAAACAGCGAATAGAAGTTTTGGTGATCTTAGGTTACGGCGATCGTAAAAGAAGTATGGCAGAAGTATGTAAAATATCCTGATCGAGAACCCATAAGCAAAATATTACATGAATTGAAGAAAATCCTCATTGTTCAATTACAACTTTATCTGACAACATCCATATAAAGTTAAACGTATACATGAACTTAATGAAGACGACTTCGATAGACGCATGGAGTTTTGTGAAATCATGCAAGAAGTGTGTAATCAAAATAATGGCTTTGAATTTAATGTCTTATTTTCCGACGAATCAACTTTATAAAGGGTACCGTGAATTCGCAAAATTGTCGTTATTGGGCAACAGGAAATCCCGATTGGACGATGGAAGCTTATACACAATATCCTCAAAAAGTAACTGTGTGGGCTGGGATTCCAAGGAATACCATTGTAGGACCATATTTTTTTTACGGTACTGTGACGGGTGAAAATCATTTGGAAATGTTACAAACTTATGTAGTTCCATATTTAACTGTAACATTTCCGGACATTAATCATCCTGGTCGAATAGTTTCTACTATTTGGTTTTATCAGGATGGATCTGTTCCACATTATGCTCGAGTGGTTAGAGATTTTATCAATGGAACGCGGTCAGAATAAATGGCCTGCTATGTCCCCAGATTTAACTCCCATGGACTTTTTTCTCTGGGGTTATTCGAAAATAAAGTGTACATAAATCGACCTACCAATTTGGAAGACTTTAAAGAGAGAATTCAAACTGAAATTCAACGAATTACACCAGAGATGTCAAACGTGACCCAAGAATTCATCGGACTTCTTGGATATTGTCACTAACCCAAGCAGCTCAGTTCGAGCATTTTATAAATTTGTTATTTGTTTATTTTTACAAGCTTTTATTTAGTTTCACTTGTTCGTTCGTTAGTTCGTTAGAGTCAAATCTTGTAAGTGAATTTTGACCGACTTCTAGTTGTCCGATTAATTTGAAATTTAGCAGGTATTCATAACTCGGGTGACAATGCATTATGAAATTTGTTAGAGAAAAAACAAAATGGAGGCTCCAGTATGGCGGACGAGATTTATGATTATGGTCCGATTCGATTCATAGATTGGGGGTCGGAGATTATGAATGTTTTGTCAAAATTCTTAAATTCAAGATGGTGGACGAGTTTTGTGATTATGGTCCAATTCGATTCAAAATTGGTATGCGGGGGTTTTCGGGGTCTAAGATCATGAATTGTTAGTCTAAATTCATAAATTCAAGATGGCGGCCCTAAGATGGACGACGAGTTTTTCTGATTATGGTCATATATTATTCAAAATTGGGATGTGGGGGTTTTCAGGTTAGGAGATTATCAATTTTTTGTCAAAATCTATAAATTCAAGATGGCGACTTCAGGATGGCGGACGAGTTTTGTGATTATGATCAGATTCCATCCGGAATTGGTGTGTGGGAGTTTTTGGGGTCGGAGATCTTTCAGCTCAAAACTCAGAGGGAATAGAGTTTGTGATTAATAACGATGCTCTATTAGAAATGAACAGATTAAGGCAAACTAACTGAAAAGCAAAAAAGAAAATAACTGATAAAATACCTTTTTAAAGACAAGCTTTTATTTAAGCCGTGTACTAAAACGTACAAAATAAGTTTAAATCATCGCTGACAATGATTTAATTATTTTTTGTTGAATTATTTGGTTTCAAAAAGCTTGTCGCGCGAAGGTCATAGGAATGAAGTTCAGATGTATTTTTTTTCGAAAAATACCTAGAAATCAATTTTCTTTTATTTTTCGTTTCAGTTTTCATTTCGAAACCTTCTAAAACACCTCCGATGATGATGATATTTTTGAATGTTTGTTATATTCAGTTATTCAACATCAGAAACATTGTAGGGGCACAGTATTTGTGTTGTTCAAACAATAAAAAAAGAGCGCGTGCCACCCAGTACACTGACAGAAGTGAAACTTCTTTGGCGATCTAAACCTCAATGTGTGGGTATATGTATATATATATATATATATAGTGCGCGGCTAAATTATGGAACAAATTCGATATTTCGAGAGCAATGTACTTTTGACAAAAATCCTGAAAGAGGTCGATTTTTGTTTTTAAATGCCGATTTTTGAATGTATTTAAAAACACAAATCGACCTCTTCCAGGATTTTTGTCAAAAGTACATTGCTTGCGAAATATCGAATTTGTTCCATAATTCAGTCGCGCACTGTATATATATTTATATATATAATATGATCATTTACATATGAAGAAGAAGAATTACAGGAGTAGTTCATCTAGTAAATGAATCTAAGGAAATCCATTAAAGGCAGAGCCTGTGTATGGAGATATTTTACATTTAGGAAAGCAGTATTGTAATACAAAACATAATAATAAATATAAAATAAAACGACGGAACATAGAGCAGTGTAAATAATAACAGGAAAACATTAAAAGTTTAATGAAAATAGACTTACTTTGTTAAAAATCAATTTAGTGAAATAGACATTACATGTATCACTTTGTTAAAAATCAATTTAGTGGTAAAAGATGAAAAAAAGCATTTGGAAGTATCAATTTTCATACTGGAAAGAGTGGCTGTATGAATGTCAGTAGTGAAAAATTCCACTCCAATCAGATGGATGCTTTGTGAGCTATTCAAAAAGTTGGTGAATTGTCGCTCCTGGTAATGAAAGTAATAATTTTTAGCTTATTTTTGAAAGTGTGTGCACTGTGGATGTTCTGTATTTCGACAGAAATGAATTAGAATATTTGTGGTCCGAGAAAAGAAAAAAACCTGGTGACCAGGTTTTTTTTATCCGATTTGAACTGGTGTTGTATGATGTTACTACGTAGAAATAATTATTGTCGTGGATCCAGTAAGCCAGCTTCACTGAATAATCGATCTGAAGGGAAGGTTAAATCTTTATTGAAAATAATTTTCAGTAAACGTTTTTGGAGAGTTATTAGTTTTTCAATGTAACTCTTGCCGACCCCTCTCCAAACTAGTATTCCGTAGGTAAGGAGTGGTTCGACTAGGACTTGGTGAAGAATTTTCAACGATATTGGATCCATTAGGTCTTTGGGGTCATTCAATTTATAGATTGAAAATTGGATTTTTTTTATAGTTATTCAATTTGCTCGTCTCATTTCAGATTGCTATCAATCATTACACCAAGGCATTTCATTTCATAACATATTTATATTGATATTTTATTGGTGATACACAGGCTGTTATATGTGGGGGTATTCCTTTTGTCTATATGTATGGGCAAGAAGAAGGTTTTCTCCAAGTTTATCGTCAGCGAACTATTGCTGAAGAATCCTTGAATATGGCGTATATGTCTTTCTGCCATTATCATGGTTATGAATCGCCGTATTGCCCGCGTGAGTGATAAGTGTCCATTCAGAATGCATTTTGGAGAGATCCTTCAGGTGTATATAGAAAAGAAGCGGTCCAAGAACTGTTCCTTGAGGTACACCGTATTTTATTACTTCTAGTTCACTTCTTTCGGATTTGATCAGAACACAGTCTGTAGCATAGGTAGCTCTCGAATAGTTTCAGAGGTATCATTTTATACCAATGCTTTCCAAGCATTTGATGAGCAGGGTATGACTCACTGTGTCAAATGCTTTAGAGAGATCTATAAATACCAACAGGGAGGGTTTTCCGCTATCTAAAGCATTGTATATATCTGTGGTGAGAGCGAGAATTGCATCTTGGGTTAATATTCCCTCCTTGAAGCCATACTGACTATTTGAGATTATGGTATTTTTGTTCAGGTGATCATTTACGCGAATTTCAATAATTTTCGCAATAGTAATTATTAGGGAAATCGGTCTTTTATAACTTTTTCTCTGTTACCTGCCTTGAAAATTGGTTTGACCATCGCTTTCTTGAAGATGCAGTGAAAGTGACCCTGTTGGATGCATTTATTGAAGACTATTTCCCTCATTATTTTTTAACCAATCATTCAAACTAGAGAACCAATCAGGTCAGTTTTATAGTGCTAAAACGTCTTCTCGCTGTTTTATACTGATAAAACCATTAGTAGATTCGATATTGTTTTTCGATAAAACGAGACTAAGGTCCTGTCAGAATTATATGTCAACAGGAAATGCAAAATTTATTGAATAAGGCATTTTCAACTCATTATTACAGTGATTTGACATTTCAATTTAAATATACCTTTTTCAGCATGTTAAAAACCTCAGATTTTCACGTGAGGCTTTGAATAATTGAAATCAACAACAATTATCGTGGACTAGTAGATAAAGCACAATTCACCATTATCAAAAGGACAGTGGCCAAACAGCTAAGCCAGAGGTTGGTAGTTCGAGCCCCGGCGACTTAAATTTTTCCAATTTCACTTTTTTTATTTTTCCACATAACAAAACCGCACAAATCCAGCCCCAAAAATATTTTTTATACATTTTATCACCCCATCTCAATTTATTACACCCCAAAAACTAACACAAAAGCACACTCACACCAAATCACCATCATATTTATTCATTATTTCAAGATGGCAGTTGGCCCTCGGGATAGGGCCATTTCAAGATACATATTTGGTAGTGAATAATCTATCTAATCTATAAAATTCTCGTGAAACGGTGTTTGTAATTAAACTCCTCCGAAATGGCTCGACCGATTCTCATTTGATGTGCATATCGGTTAGGTCTGCGAATCGGACAACATCTATTTTTCATCCCCCTAAATATTAAGGGTGGTCCACCCCTTAATTCATTTTTTTACTTTTTAGATAAAAATCTTTTTTTTTTATTTTTTCATGATACAGCATCCAAAAATACATACAACCCTAAATGTTCACCCTTCTACGATCAACCCCTATTTTTCCATCGCGATTTTTATTTTATTTTATTTTATCCACAGATCCGCAATAGGGTTGCAAGATGGCAATCGAATATAATAATTGAAGTACGATAAACTGAGAAGGGCGGGATAACGGGATAAAGGAAAAGATAACGGGATAAAAAAACGGGAAAACGGGATAACAGGATGGAAGGGAATAAGGGAAAACGGAATAAAGGGATGAATAAAAAAGGGATAACAGGAAAACGGAAATAACGGGATAACGAAAAAACGGGAAAACGGGATGAAAGGATAAGGGGATAGGGAAAACGGGATAACGGGATAATGAAAAAATGGGATCACAGGAAAACGGGATAACGGGATGACAGGATAAGGGGATAACGGGATAAAGAAAAAACGGGAAAACAGGATAATGGGATAACGGAAATAACAGGATAACAAAAAACGGGATGATGGGATGACAGGATAAGGGGATAACGGGAAAACGGGATAACGGGATAATTAAAAAATGGGATAACAGAAAAACGGGATAACGGGGAAACAGGAAGCGGAAGGAGTCAAAAGCATAGTCTAGATGGAACAACATAAAGGAAAACATAGAATAAAAGAAATTCTACGCGGACGAGAGTTTTCGGGAAAAACATTTTAGGGAACATAGAAATTTGGACAGGACAACGTCTGTCGGGTCAGCTAGTGTATATATATTTCAGGTTTTTGGGCGAATTCAAGAGCAGTGAATGATCATTGTAAATGAATGAATCTGTAAAACAAAGCATTCAGAAACAGACACACAATTCCTTCAATTTTGGAACGAGAAGAATTATCGTAATTTTCCCCTTTGAAAATTCAAATATAACATGAATTCTGGTGATTTTATCCAGTTTCAAATGTTATTCGGGAAATATTCTCATCAAATATCATTCGTGCTAGAGAATTTTTGAAATTTTCCTCCAAGCATTTTGCCTCTAGGAAATCGAACTCGTGCAATTTGCGGCCTTATTATCAAAGATTAAACCACTCAAGCTTCGCTTTCGTGGTTTAATCAGATAATAAGACCGCAAGTCGCACTCAGTAAATTTTCAGGCAAAATGCTTTCCCGAAAATTTCAAGAATTTATGAGCGATAAAACACATATATGATATTACTCTCGATAAATACCATTGGTTCTTTTATTATCGGTGCTAAAATGCCATTGTCTCCGTTCGTATCCCGTCCATTCCGGATTACTTTTCATTTTTAAGTGTTGAAATAATGCTGCTAATTTCATAAGCGTGTGTTGGCTTCATGAACAACGAGGTCAAATCGTTATTTTTTGGAAAGCGTGAAGTTTGTGTCTTCATCAATTTTTTCCAGCAAGCTTCTTACCGATTTTGGAATAACGCTCATTGGATTTCTTGACGTGGTTTTTCGGGTATCCTTCTACAGTCTGAAAATGAAAATATATTCAGGAAAATCTATAAAGTGTAGAAAGGAGAAACTAATTAGTTCACCCCGATAAGTTACTGCGTTCACCAAATTATATTTCCAAAAGAAACATGATTGAATTAGTCAGTAACTTGCCGTTTGATTGACGTTTCGAGGGCTATATCTGCCCCGTTTTCAAAATCTTCCAAATCTCCTTTAATAGTTTGAATAATTTGTTTTTTTCTCTTGCAGAGCTTTTTCAAATGACTGACGGAATATATATATATATATATATATATATATATATATATATATATATATATACACTCAAATTCCACCTTGAAATTTTACTCTCGTCGCGCCCAAAAAAGTTTCACTTTTTTAAATTTCAAGTACCTAGAACTTAAAATTTTCGAGAATTGTGCATTAATAATAATTAAAGATTAAATAATAGATGATTAATAAGAAAAACAATTTTCTAATCATGAATACGCAAAAATCTAATATGCAATACAAATATATATATATATATATATATATATATATATATATATATATATATATATACAGGGTGTAACTGAATAAGTGTAAAACATTTAAGGAGGTGATTCCTCATCGAAAAAAAGATAGGATCTTTCATATAAAGAAACTTCATTGGAGCATCCCTTGTTAAGATACAGCCCCTTAAAGGGGTACATAAAATTTGTATAACAATTTTTTTCACAAGCACTGAAAAGTTACAATATTGAAATTAACCTGACGTTTTGTACTACCAAAAGACACTTAGCCAGTAATTTATTTGGTTTACCCCATGGTTGTAAGGTGAAAAACGCAACCCCTAAAATTTATTTCCAATGTAACTTTTGTCTTATTATTTGTTTACCATTTAAAAATTTATTTCCGATAGCCTGTTTCATTCTAAACAAAAATGTCTCTTGGGTTTTTGCCCAAAATAAACCAGTAAGCAGCAAAACATTATTTTACGAACAACTACAGAGATACATCGTCATAAATGCGAACTGGATTTATTGTTATTTTGTAGTTAGTACCTGCATTAAACGATTAAAGGGTAATAAACAAAACTAAGTTATTAATAACAAAACACACAACATGTAGAAATCATAGTGAATGTTCAATATGTCTACCTTCAAACATTACGCATGCGTCTAGACGTCGGCGCATTGAGCCACGTATTCGCTCAAATATTCCTGGAGTCTCTCTGATTATTCTGCACGCATCGATGATGCGGTTTCTTAAGTCCTCTACATCGCGAACAGGAGTACGATATACCAAATGCTGTGAATGGCCCCAAATAGAGAAATCGAGAGGATTGAGATCCGGGGATCGAGCGGGCCATTTATGTGGTCCTCCTCGACCTATCCACTGATTTGCATATGTTTCAGTTAAATGCTGACGTGCTACTTGGCTAAAATGGGCGGGAGCCCCATCATGCATTAAAAACATATGCCTTCTGACGCCCAAAGGAACTTCGTCCAGCAGTACTGGATGCACTTCTCTTAAAAATTGAACGTATGCCTCACCATTTAATCGAGGAGGTAGAAAATGAGGCCCAATTAAATCATCCCCAATAACCTGAGCCACACGTTAAGAGAAAACTGTTCTTGATGGCTAGTTTCGACAATAGCGTGAGGGTTTTCATCAGCCCATATGTGGTAATTATGAAAATTAATAATCTTGTCCCCTTGAAAACTACATTCGTCTGTGAATTCTATCGTCTTCAGAAAGTCACAATTTCTTCTAATCATTTCCAGCATCCAATTGCAAAATTCAAGACGGTTCGGAAAGTCTCGCGGTAACAGTGCCTGTACTCGTTGCAGATGGTAAGGGTATAAGAGTTGTTCCTTTAAAATTCGAAATACCGTCATATGATCAACATTTAGCTGGAAAGCAATCTTTCTAGTACTGGTAGTAGGTTGTTCTTCAATCAAATTAAGTACTGCTTCCTCAAGCTGTGGTGTTCGTATTTCTCGATGGCGACCACAATCCTGCGTTCTTTGTCGAATGAACCATATTCTCGTAATCGTTGATGAAGTCGAGCAAATATTCTATGTGAAGGATGCTGCCGTTGAGGATACATTTCAGCATATCTTCTAGAAGCTTCTAACCCATTCCCCTGCGACAGACCATAAACGTAATGCATATCAGCCATTTCCTCATTTGTGTATGCCATTTTATTAACAAGTGAATTATTAAAGTAACAAATTAAGAACAGAACAACAACACACAATTAGTATTAATTCAATTTCGAAAATTCCCAAACTGACAGCGTCATACCAATTTAATTGTCACTATCGCTAATAGCGACCTACTAGATAGATTAGTTTCGTATTTTCGCATTTATGACGATGTATCTCTGTAGTTGTTCGTAAAATAATGTTTTGCTGCTTACTGGTTTATTTTGGGCAAAAAACCCAAGAGACATTTTTGTTTAGAATGAAACAGGCTATCGGAAATAAATTTTAAATGGTAAACAAATAATAAGACAAAAGTTACATTGGAAATAAATTTTAGGGTTGCGTTTTTCACCCTTACAACCATGGGGTAAACCAAATAAATTACTGGCTAAGTGTCTTTTGGTAGTACAAAACGTCAGGTTAATTTCAATATTGTAACTTTTCAGTGCTTGTGAAAAAATTGTTATACAAATTTTATGTACCCCCTTTAAGGGGCTGTATCTTAACAAGGGATGCTCCAATGAAGTTTCTTTATATGAAAGATCCTATCTTTTTTTTGATGAGGAATCACCTCCTTAAATGTTTTACACTTATTCAGTTACACCCTGTATATATATATATATATATATATATATATATATATCTATATGTATATATATATATATATATATATATATATATATATATATATATATATATATATATATATATATATATATATATATATATATATATATATATATATATATATATATATATATATATATAAAAAAACAAAATTTTTAAGAGAATATTCAAACACGTTCAATAGAGATCGACCTATTCTAGTAAATAATTCAAGGTCAAATTTCAGATATTTCTCCACTCTTTCTGTTGAATTCACAGGGAATATTTTAGGTATGCTTCAAAAGACTTTTTGAACATTGAGTGAGAACTGTTGTCAAAATGTGAATTATTGATTACAATCCATCAATAGTAATGTATGTGACAATTATGCTTCAACATACTGTTACGAAACTGGGGTCCGTTTATTTCAATAAAACAATACTCCACTGACTACTGTTCGTTTATTTCACTTTGAGCACAACACAATAATCACAGTTCCAAATACGCGCTTTACAGTGTACTGTCTTACTGATCACACAATTGACATCAATGAATAAACTGAACTCAGTCGCGTGCCTACCGCTTATATATTCAAAACATAATTTCTAGAATTTTCGAGAATGCTATTTCTAGAACCATCTGGCTTCTTCTCGATGATGACGTCATCGGAAACTCTCGACGGCTCACAGTACGTGCCCTGAAAAAAAAGATAGGACTTATAGATAATAAATATTTTTATGGGTGCCTTTTTTTCACAATAAATAAATAAAATTTTATTTGGTATTAAGTAATTTCATTTTGTAATAATAATCTCGATAATATAATTTACTAATAAAAATAAATAGTTTGTTTGAGGGCGATATGTTTATAATGATGATATAAATGTATACTTAATAAAATCATTTTTTGGGTGATATTACCAAAAATGTATTCATTATTTATTTTGAGTTCATTTACAGTGAATAAGTCATATTAACAGATCATAAATATTTCGTTTTTGGTTTTTCGGTGTTATTTGTTATAAATCAATGGAAAATTTCATTAGAAAATATTTTATTTGTCTTTAAATAATGAATATGTATTGAAAATACCGCGCTGACCATTATTATAAAATCTCCGCAAAGAGGTGCCGTGGTGGGGTCGTGTAGTCGGTCAAGTCGCGTGTTGTAAGTATTTATTTTTGTGTGATTGAAATGTAATTCGAAATAAAACAATATATTTATAGCTATAGAAGACAAGTAAAGAATAACACTAGTTTTATGAATATTATATGCGTGGTTCGTGAATCTATTCTATTAGACCAATCAATAGAGATTTTTTCGTGACAAAAATACTACAAGGAAACAGACTGTGCCATCATACGGAAGGTGGTCTGTAGTTATATACTGTTATGTTTCCTACTCCCAACTGTCATTGCTTAATTTGTTATAAACATTTAAAAGCATTTTTAATTTTTTTATCGTTTTTGACTTGTAACTTGAAAACGAGTAAAGCAATAAGCAATCTTGATACTCTCCGAATTGTAGAGAATCAAGACGCAAAAAAATTAGCCCAGACACGACTTGATCGGATTATTAGTAACGCAAAAAAACGGAAAAAAATCTGCGTTTTTTATAAATTCATAACAACGCCATTTTTCAAGTTTTGAAGTTTTGCGTTAAAATGCTGCGAAATAGGTGAGAAATACTTGCAAACAACCGAAAACCGGCGAGTGCATGATTTTATTACCTTTCCGGTATATTTGAAACAGGTACCGTCGATTGTTTTGGTTGTTGCCAGGTTGTTGCTATGTTACTTGTTTATAAAGAGACCTTTGTTATCAATCGCTGTTTTTGCGTTAGCAACGTGTTTTCACCCAAATCGACGATCTTTTTTCGATATATTGGAGGATATTCTGAAAAAGTAAGACAAGCATTACTTCCAACGAAAAGTGAAGCCCTATACCAAAAAGAATACAAGATATATCTGAAGTGGCGGACACGGGGAAATGTTGTCTACTTTGCCATTAGAAGAGGCAGGTACCTCGACTCTAGTGAACAGAAGCACCAACCATACAAAATAAGACATTGTTTCCAGTGGCGGAAGTAATTTTCAGGGAACATTTCAAAATTGTACTTTTATTATTTGTAATGAGGTGAATAAATAAAATATGTATTGGTTTTCATTTCATAAATATATATATTTTAGCATTTATTGTTTCATTTCTACCTGTAAAAGGTAGAGGGAATTGAAGAATCTTTAATATATAACCCCTTTTTATTGATAGCATAACCATGACGATATAAGCTTATAATATCCCGGTCAGAAATTAATATACATACGCTACCCCGCGTATGTACCACCACTTTACCACCACTACTCAGCCGCTTACACGCACTGGCTCATTTTCGGTCATGTTTGCAAGTATTTTTCACCTATTTTGCACCATTTTAACGCAAAAAAATGATCATTTTGTAGTACTATACTTCTACTTTCGAAATCTTTTTGAAAAATTGGAATCGTACCGCCTATGACGCATGCAGGTCTGCTGCAATAAAGTGCATTAAAAAATTCAGATTGCAATTATGCCAAAACTAATAATGCGGCAGTGCCTGAGTTTTTCACACATAAAGTACATATCAATCACTTCTATGCCGCGGAAAGCCTGCACTACAACTCAGAAAGTGGCAGAGTTATGAATTTTTTAAAAAAGCTGATTTTTTCCGGTTTTCTTCGTTACTAATAGTCGAGTCGTGTAAGGGCTTTTTTTTGCATTTTGATTCTCTACAATTGGTCCAATGAGAGTATCGAGATTGCTTCATGTTTTCAAGTTACAAGTCAAATATGATAAAAAAATAAAAAAAATGATTTTCAATGTCTATAACAAACTAAGCAATGACGGTTGGGAGTAGGAAACATAACAGGATATAACTACAAACCGTCTTTCGTATGATGGTACAGTCGGTTTCCTGGTAGTATTTTTGTCAATCAATAGAGCAGAAATAGTCTAGTCAACAAGTGCTTTTTGGACCAACTTTTTTCAGCAGTCTCCGAAAATTATGATCGAGGTGTCATTCGATTCGGAATGACTTCTAGATGATTTTTGAAAAATATGAAGTTCCGCGTGCGAAAATTGTAAAAGTTATTAACAATTGACTAAAAAAAAGGGAGGCTTTGGTTTTTTGCAAATATCTCAAAAACTAATGAAGATTTTTCAAATCAGAAAAAAGATTCAAAAAGAGGAGGAAATTTCCTAAGAAAATTATTGATTCCCGGAATTGTAGGATCAATATTTATAATTTTCCCAGAGGGATGAAAATACGGCCGAAAACGGGTACTCTGGCTTGGGCAAGCCGCGCCCACTTTGGACACTTTAACAATAAAAATTATTTAAGCATACTAAATATGAAAATAAAAAATTGAAAAAATTCAGACACTAACTGAACAGATGAATGAACAATAATCCGCTCGAAAAAAATTTTTATCACAATTTTTCAATTAGTTATTTAATAGTTAATTAATAATTTTTTTCTGCTTGAACATGAACATTGCAAGTGTGATAATTGTTAAACTATAAATTTAAGATTTTTTCCTCTCTTGGAGCAATCCTTGAAAGGCTTCAGAATATAACCCCATTGGAAAAATTGAAAAAAATTCATTGCTTAAAACGCATTTGTTAATTAACAATTATTTTCTCCAGTTTCCAATTAATATTAAGGAACCATTTTTCTTTAAAAATCATTATTTGTTTTTCTTTTTGATATAAAAAAAACATTTTATTTAATTTTTCATTGTTTATGCAATAAACAATTTGTTATAAACAAATAAATGTTTACCTTTTTTTTTTCTATTCTACTTTTTGTCACAAAAACAGACATTATTTTTATTTTTTTTTAATTTTTTTTATTATTATTTTTTTAAGTTTTAAATATAAGTTCTCTGTAACTTCGTCATTCTTACCTGGTTTTTCATCCTTAAAATTATTATAATTTATAAACTAATCGAGATACGATGAAAATACACGAGACTTATTCATTATCCATTAGATAAACAACAAATTGGGCTGAAAAGTTTAGTTGTTACTTATTTGTTTATTAAATTTATAGCAATTGTTGATGAAAAATACTTAGGGAGAAATTAGAAAGTAATTGTAATTATTATTAGGTGACAGTTGATAATTACTCGTAGACATGAGGGTCTATTATAATAAAATGAGATTTTAATGATAATGGATATGAACGTGCATAAAATATTCTGTTCATTGATAAATAACTTAAATTTATTAGAGACTCTATTGTCTCAATAATATTTCTAAGAAAAAAAATAAAGATTGTCATTCATAAACTTTTACAAACATTGAAGAAACAGAACCTGAAAATAAAAATCTAGGTATTCGTGAATTTTCCTAGTATAATTAAGTGATATTAAAATGTAAAAGGTAAAAATGTTGAGTAATGAACAATAATTGATAAGATACTTGAATGAGGTAGTCATATTTTCAATAGTTGATAAGATATTTAAGCATTAAAGCAAAAACAAATTTTCCACAAGTATTTTACATGAACAATTGCTATAAATTTAATAAATAAATAAGTAACAACTAAACTTTGCAGCTTAATTTGTTCTTTATCTAATGGATAATAAATAAGTCTTAAGTATTTTCATCGTATCTCGATTAGTTTATGAATTATAATAATTTTAAGGATGAAAAACCAGGTAAGAATGACGAAGTTACAGAGAACTTATATTTAAAAATTAAAAAAAAAATAAAAAAAAATAAAAAAATTAAAATCATGTCTTTTTTGTGACAGAAAGTAGAATAGAAAAAAAAAAAAGGTAAAAATTTATTTGTTTATAACAAATTGTTTATTGCATAAACAATGAAAAATTAAATGAAATGAAATTTTTTCTTATATCGAAGAGAAAAACAAATAATGATTTTTAAAGAAAAAATGATTCCTTAATATTAATTAGAAATTGGAGAAAATAATTGTTAATTAACAAATGCGTTTTTAAGCAATAATTTTTTTTTTATGGAACAATTTTTCTTTTGAAAATCATTATTTGTATCAAAGATAGAAAAAATAAAAAAATTATTTCTATGCAGTTTCTGATAACATACGGATCTTTAATAATATTTGGAAAAAAACATTTTTTTCAATGATTAATTTAAGTATTTAATTTTTCCAACGGGGTTCTATTCTGAAGCCTTTCAAGAATTGCTCCGAAAGAGGAAAAAAATCTTAAATTTATAGTTTAACAATTATCACACTTGCAATGTTCATGTTCAAGCAGAAAAAAATTATTAATTAACTATTAAATAACTAATTGAGAAATTGTGATACATTTTTTTTCCAAGCGGATTATTCTTCATTCATCTGTTCAGTTAGTGTCTGAATTTTTTCAATTTTTTATTTTCATATTTAGTATGCTTAAATAATTTTTATTGTTAAAGTGTCCAAAGTGGGGGCGGCTTGCCCAAGCCAGAGTACCCGTTTTCGGCCGTATTTTCATCCCTCTGGGAAAATTATAAATATTGATCCCACAATTCCGGGAATCAAGACTTTTCTAGGAAATTTCCTCCTCTTTTTGAATATTTTTTCAGATTTGAAAAATCTTTATTAGTTCTTGAGATATGAAAAAACCAAAGCCCCCTTTTTTTTAGTTAATTGTTAATAACTTTTACAATTTTTGCAAGCGGAACATCATATTTTCAAAAATCATCAGATGTCATTCCGAATCGAATGACATCTCGATCATAATTTTCGGAGACTGCTGAAAAAAGTTGGTCCAAAAAGCACTTGTTGACTAGACTAAAAGTCTCTATTGATTGTCCTATATAACATAATACAATCATAGATTCTGTTCATCAGTTCATCAAGGCTTTCGTCTTGCCTAAACGGAGGTGAACCAGATTACAAACGTTTGTTTTTAATAAATAAAACATATTAATAATAAAAATGTGTTTATTAATTGCTAATAAAATATATAATAATAATAAACATTCTTTATTTATTATCAATAATGTTTCACTTACACTTAATGAATCTAAAATTTATTGGAAATAAATTTGAATTTGGTATTAAAGTATATTTAAATAATTTGAATGCATTATTTGTTTCTAATAAATAAACGTTTATTCCGCAATATTCGAATAGATAATTTGTTTAGTTAACTATGAATAAACTGTTTTTCAGTGTGCGCGAAAAGGAGCGGACTTATTAATGCTGTAACAATACGAATCGTAATGTTAAGGTGATAAGATTTCCAAATAAGCAGAACGGGAACGCCACACATATTTTCTCGCCGTTTTTACATATTTTTTCTGGCTGTAGTCTTGAACTGTTGTTCATCATATAAATAACTTCTATTTTAGATATTTTTTAGGAAATGCTAAAGAAAATTTAGAAAAATAAAGTTTTTGAGGTTTCTCCATCTGATATTTTCGGAAAAATGAGTTAAAATATTTTTTGGAATATCATTGCAGACCACTTCTATAGACATTTTGAATTTTTTTTTGCAGAAGTTTAAAAAGTATCTGGTTTGAAGTCAGAAAAATGAAACAGAGGGTCTGGAAAATTCGTAGAGAAAAACAAAATACCAAATATCCATTGGTTCAGGTGCAAATTCCTGGAAATATCGGACCGACAAATGCGCACATGAATACTTTTCTTAATTTTCATGATTATATGGTCTTTAATTTTTTGACGTAGTCAAAATAAATCTTGCATTAAGATATATTTTCAATTGTGATCCATACGGTAGTATTAGAATGCTGTGCAAAATGTAACATGCGATTGTTTATCAATGTCGCGTTTGTCAAATACTTGAAATATTAATGTTTTATTATTCCTGAAATAAGTATTCCAAAAGACTATTTGAAAAACTGTGCTGTCACTGCAACATTTTAATTAATCTATAGTTTTGCATCTCCTGAAACAATTTTGGGATATTAAATATAAGTTTTCTGATTAAACAAAGAAAATCTGCTGAAGTGTTACCATCACGACTTTAAGTACTAGCCCGCTAAAATGACGATTCTTTTCAGTTTCAAGATGGCATTTTGTGTCATGCGTACAAAAAAAGGAAAACACAATAGAAGAGGTAATTTGTTCACAGTTTTATCGCAATTGCATTATACAGTGCGGCTTTTTATAGTCCCCCTCCCTGCTTTGAACGATTCGACGTAAAACAATGGGACAAAAACCATTTTGAATGATATCACCTATACTACTTTTTGAAATGAAAGACATTGTGTTACATCGTTGGAAAGATAACTCAATTCTCTTTTCAACCATCTAGTTTTTATTTTATTTCGTCAATAAGTTTTTTCACAATATCCTTTTGAAATGTCAAGAATAACAAAATTTAAAATGCATATTGTGAAAAAAGAATAGACGAAATAAAAAAAATTTGATGGTTGAAAATAGAATTGAATTATATTTTCAACGATGTGCCACTTGACTCCCTATGCTATTTGAAATTTTTAAGTTGATGTGCCCCCCGCGCCATCCATCGAGAAATTACGATATCTTCTATTTCAAAGAGTAGTATCGATGATATCATTCAAAATAATTTTGGTCCCGTTGTTCTATGACGAACCGTTCAAAAGTCGCACTTGCAATTGTGATTCCGTAGAACAACCATAGTTGAGAGCAAAATTGAGTTAGCTTTTCAACAATGTGCAACTCGACCTATATGCCTCTCGAAATTTTCAAGTTGATGTGCCCCCAGCGCCCTCTGTCGAGTAATTGTCGAGTAAATGTATATTCTCTCTCGAAAATAGGACGTAATACCATTCAATATATTTCATGTCTCATTGTTTCACATCAAACCGTTCAAAAGTTATCGAGGTGAGGGTACCATTCAGATCCGCTTATACTTGACATTTCAGATGCATATTGTGAAGAAATGCTCGAACGAAATTCGTAAAAATAGGATGGTTGGAAAGGAAATTGAATTATCTGTTCAACAATGTGCCATTTGACCCCATGCAATTTGAAATTTTGAGTTGATGTGTCCCACGCGCCATCTATCCAGCAATCAGCAATGTCTTAATTTCAAAAGTAGTATCGGTAATATCTATCATTCAAACGGTTTTCGTCTATGTCTATCGTTCTATGTCGAACCGTTCAAAAGTTAAAGGGGCTATAAAAGCTGCACTGTATATTTTATATATTAGTTTAACGGGAATTAGGACCAGAAAGTAAAACTAATTTTTCATCGCTGACCGTTCAGATTATTTTATTCCCTTTTCAAGCAGAAATGACAAAATTCACGTTTTAGATTGAAACAAAGAACATATCACTTTTAGAACTGAGTTTTCCTGCTTATGAATTAACTTCCGAAAAGTTGAGTAGTAAATACAAACTGCTGTTGATAAAACACATTTTGCAAAATTAAAAGTAAAAATATATATAAACAAATATAGTCACGTTAAAATGAAACGAAACACAACCTGTATGGTCAATGAGCAACTGATAATCCCACCTGAAATATCCGAGCGATACATAGATAAAGAAACGAAAAAAAAAAAAAATCTTTTATCTATTACTATCCAGAAATCTGTTTTTCTTTTTTAAACCTTTCTAGAATATGCTTATATTTTTTTCAGGTTTTTGTGCCCCTTTTAACAAAGGGGTTTTTTTCCCCCTATTTTATCGCCGCCCCTGAAAAAGGAATTAAACCCCCCTTTAAAAAAAAAAAAAAAGGTCTAAAATCCCATTAGGTTCGTGATAAATCCGGAATCACCCCAACCCGATAAATGGCAAACCCCCTCCGAAAAACCCCCAAAACCGCGAGCGTGGTTTGAAGAACGAACGATTGGTTTTTTTGCGCGCCCGGCAAATGAGAACGAATGATTGAAACAACAGGGGTGGTTTGGAAATAAATCGCGGACATTTGGGTTCGCTGGCGGTCCTCCGAAAAACCCTTCCGAGCCAGCAGTCCAGAAAAACCCCAAAAGGTATACGATACCGGCGAAAAGATAGAAGCCACCCAGGACAGTTGAGTCTAGAAAAAACGCAAAAAAGGGGGAAAATGTCACAGCCGTCCCCACCGAGAACATGACCCTTTCCCCCGATCAGCCTTTGGGCCCGGGGGGGGAAACCCCTTTTTTAAAAATTTGGGCCCCCCGGAGGGATTTTTTTTATATTTTTACCGAGACCTGTCATTTTGACGGATGTCAACTTCGCCCCCAAAGGGGTTTAAATTATGCCGGTGCCCCCCTCTTTAAAAGGGGGTTTTTCCCGGGGTTAGAACCGATTACCGTCATCCGTTTCTTTTTCAGGTTAACCATTCACGAGATACGGGGGAAAAAAAGAAAAAAGCAAGCTCGTACAAAAAGGGGGAAAGTTGGAAATCCAAAAAGCTAGTTCCGCAGGTGTATAGAACCGAATTCCGTTGAAGGCTACCGACCTTTTCATCTTTGACAGTTGTAAAACCGGCTCAGAAGAGGCCGGGCGTCCGTGCGATCCCCCTCAACAAATTTAGGGCGAAAAAGGGGCCCCCCCCGCCATCCGTTCGCCCCTTTGGGGGGGGGGCCCCCCAAAAGATACGAGCACAACCCAAAAAAGTTGGGCCGACTGTGAACCAAGTGGGACGTCAAAGCTGAAGGAGTTGGTAAAAAACTGTGAACCAAGTAAGACGGGGTTTTTGAAGAAGTTGAGTTTCGACTGTGAGACAAGTAAGACGGGGGGTTTCCCCAACCCTAAGATGCCGACAGGACCGGGGAAAAGGGCCCCATCGCCGTGTTTTTCCCACCGGGGGCCCCCCGCCGGCCCCCCCTACCGCTGCCCCCAGGGGGGGGAGGCGCCCCCAACGACACCCGCGTCGGAGGGTTACCCAACTACGGAAAGAGGAGCTGGGAACGGGACCCCCTTTTAGATTTGGGGGGCCCCCAACCAAAAACCGCCGAGGGGGAAAAAGGGGGAAAATCCAAAGTGTCTCCGGGAAGGCAGCGGCCCCCCCGCACCGACCGTCACCAACCCTTTTTTTTCCCCCCACGCCCCCCCCGGGGGGGAGCCCCCCGAAACCGCACCCCCCCAGTTTCCCCACAATTACAGTGACGGCACAAAAACCCCCGATCATAAACAACTGCTCACAGGGACCCCGGGGGGGACAGGGGCCCCCCCCAAAACTGCCCGCCTACCACATGGGGGGGGGGACCTTGAAAAAAAGGGGGACGGGGCCCCCTTTTAAAATGGGCCCAAACCCCCCCCCGCCCCCTTTCCCCCCAAAAAAGTTTGGGGGGAATCCGAGGCCCCCAAGGCATCACCGCAGACCGCCTCCCCAACCTATGCCAGGTTACCGGGGGAAAGGGGGGCCCGGGCCCCCCCGGTTTTTCCGGGAAAAAAACCGGGCATGGGGCCCCGGGGGGGGGAAGGCTTTTGCACCGCCCTTCAGGACTTCTTTTTTCCCGTCAACTACCGAATTGACTTGGGGGGGGCCCCAAAAATCAGCAGGCGGACAAAAAACCCGATAAGAGTACGACGGCCCATCCCCCGTCAAACCCCGTTTCGCCCGCCATGGGGGGATTCTGCCAGATCGGGAATTGAACTGGCTGTACCGCAACCTCCCCAGAGTTCGGGGGAATCAGGAGGACGGACTTCAACGTTTTTCCCCGGTTTTTCCCAAAGTTTGAGGGGTACGACCATTTGGGGGGCAAGAGATTGGGGGAAGCTCAGGGGGAGACCCATCGCCCCCCTTTTTTGCACCATGAAATACCCCCACCAGTGGTCACTAGGCTTGCCCAATAGCCACCCCAAAACCCCTTTTGGGCCCCCGTAGCCCAGCCAGTCATGACCCAAAAACAGCTCAGTCAACCCCCCCGCCCCATCAAAGGGGGAAAAACCCAGACTGTTGGCGTGCGGGCAAAAAAGGGGAAAATTTTGGGGCCAGTCACCCCGGGGTTTTTCCCCCCCGATGCAAGGGGGGCGGGTTTTTTCGGATTGCCCGTCCCCCCCCGGGGAAAACCCAAAAACCCCCACTGGAGGCACGTGCACCCACCCCCCCCCTGCCCCCCCCCTTTTCCGCCATCATCGCTCCCCCCCGACCACCGACCGCATTTTTCCGTAAAAATTCCCTTGGCACCGCTGAAGCGATGATTGAAAAGGTGCCTTCCCCCATGTCGGGGGATGGGCCAGGCAGTGGGAAAAAGCTAGGGGGGAAAACCGGAAAAACCCCCAAAAACTACGGTTCCGCCCCCCCCGGCCAATGGAGAAACCGTTACCGTCCCCGAACGTATCCCCCGGGAAACCGGGGGTTTGGGGAACCCCTTTGGGGGGTTTTTTTTACCCTGGGGACTGTCATCCCATATGTTTCCCCGGGGAAAAAACATATTGAGGGGCAGTTTTGGGGGCGACCTAGGAAAAAGGGCCCAAAACTTGAAAAACCCCGAAGGGGGAAAAACGGCCCGTACCATGCTTTCCCCAAATTTGGGGATTGGGCCCCAAAAACCCGGCCCCCACTTTCCAAAAAGGGAAAAGGACCACTTGCAAGACTTTTCCCCCCCGGACGAGTTACGCCCCTTTTTGGGGCATTCATGGGGTAACGCCGCTGGTAGAACATGGATCCGTCTCCCCAAATCCAGAGCCGATTGGGGAGCGAAAACCGACCCCCCAAAACCCCCATGCGGGGGAAAAATTTTTTTTCCCAAAGCCGACAGGATGCCACAGGGGAACATCCCCCAAAAACCCCCCAAAAACCCTGGGGTTTGAAATAGTCACGTCCGAAAAAAAAATGACGAGCCGGGGGTTTTGCAGGGGGCCCAGAAAAAGGGAAAGGGGGCCGTCTCCATGAAAAGGGGGGGGTACCCGTTGCCCCTTCATCAACACCTTCTGGGCCGATCGCCGCCACCCGGGGAAAACCCAAAAGGGGGGGAAAACCCAAAACCCCCCCCGGGGGCCCCGGAAAACCCCCCCGACCCCATACCTACCGTCAACAGGGGTCTGTGCTGGCCCTGCGGGGGGAAACCCGGGGAAAAAAACCGTATGCCAAAAAAAAGCCCCTCCTGTTTTGCTCCCCGGTGGAGAAGGGTGTCCCCCCCCGGGGGAAAAACCCCTTTTCCCAACCGCCCAGAGGGAACCCCGCCCAAAAGGGGGCCAGCCCAGGGGAACCAGCCCAGAGGAATCCCAAAAAACCCCCCGGGGGATGGATGTCAACCTTTTTCCCCTGTCCCGTGTGGAAGTTCAGCAAACCCTGTCCATGTTTATGTGTATCCCAACCCGCATATCCCCGATGCGGATGTTCAGCACCCCCCTTTTTCCCTGTTGATGTCGTATCCCCGACCCGCATATCCCCAATCGGATGTTCCCCCTTTTGGTTTTTTTTCCGTAGACACCCAAAAGGGGGGGTTGGGGGGGGCCCGCATCCCAAAAAGGGGAAAAAAATTTTTATTAGTGTGGTATGACTATTTTTTTATTTATTTACTGGTTATAGTTTTTATTTTTTTTCAATAATCATTGTACACAGTGGGGCCTTTTTTTTTCCCCCGGGGAACCGGGCCCAAGTTTATTTTTTTTTTCATTTTGGAATAATTTGAGGTTCCCCCATTTAATTTTATTTCCCCCCTAATTTGTTTTTAATTTTGGGTCCCCGAAAAAAAAGGGGGTTTGACTATTGGGGGGAGGAACCGGGGGGGGGTATACTGTTATTTTCCCCAATGGACCTGTTTTTTGTTAGAATTTTTAAAAGGGTTTCTGGCCGTCCAGGTTTTGAGAATGTTCACACCCAAAAAAGGGTTATTTTGGGGCCTCTGACCATACAAACGTTTAAAAAGAAAAAAAGTTTTTTTTTTTTTTTTTTTCCCCAAGGGGGGAAAGGGTGTGTAACGAAGTTACTATTTTCCCCTATATTTATCGAAAGCCCCCCGTGGAATTAAACCCCGCTTGAAAGTAATAATGGGGGGCAAAAAAATTTCCCCGGTTCGTGATAAACCCCTGAATCACCCCAAACCGATAAATGGCTAAACACCCCCCGAGCTAAAAGCCAATACCGCGAGCGGGGTTTTGGGGAAAAGAACAAAAAGATTGGTAATTGCGCGCCCCAAAAATCGAGAACGAATGAATAAAAAAAGCGACCCCCCAAAAAAACGCGGAGCATATTGATTCGCTGGCAGTCCTCCGGAAAGCAGCCGAGCCAGCGGGGGGGGGAAACCCAAAAGGGGAACGAAAACCCAGCTGACGTCAGGGGTAAAAAACCCCCCCAAAAAAAGTTGGGAAAACCCAGAAAAGACGCACGCACCGAGCTGACCCTCACAGCCGTCGCCACCGAGAACATGACCGTTCCGATCAGCCGTTGACGTCACAAAAGGGAAGGGGGGGGCCGGTTTTTCGGGGCGTTGGATAAAAGGGGAGAAAAAAACAGCCGTCGTTCCGAAGCAGCGAAGCCACCCAAACACCCCAAAAAGATTTTTCCCCCGAAGCAGGGGTACAATTGAGGCGCACGCACCGAGCTGACGTCCGGGTGAAAATTTTTTTCAAACTGGGTAATTATTCTGTAAAGTAAATTTGTATCCCCAAGCGACAAAAAGTCCCACCCCAAAAAAGGGGGGCGCATTAAAAAGTTCGAGAGGGGTTTGGAAAAAAGGGAAGCCCCGTAGTTCCCCCTTTGACATTTTTTTAAAAAGGGAGTAACGCCCCCGCCCCCCAAACGGGGACCCCGGGGCCCCCCCAATTTTCCCCCGTGGGGGCCCGAGACCGAAGCGGGCCACGACCGTCCCCCGGGGGTTGCCGAAGCAGTGGATCGGGTTTGGTAAATATGTTGTATCCCGGTAGAAGATATCCCGGGGGGAAAAAATTTTTAAGTACCCAAAGATGCAGTGCGCATGATCGTAAGAGGGGGATATTCATTTTTAATGGTTTTTGGAAAAATTTTTTCATACAGTCCCCCCAATTCCCCACCGCAGAGCTTTTTTGGGTTTTTTAAATTTACCCCCTTGTTTTACCCTCCCCCTTTTTTTTTCTCTGTATATGGGGCCGCCATGTGTTCATTGGTTGTGATAACGGGCTCCGTCGGGGCCCCCCCCACTGTATTTCATTATTTTTTTAAAAAACCTGTTTTTTCCCGTTCTTAGTATTCTTTCATTTTTCTATCTTGGTAAATTTAAACATCTAGTGCGCAGTCGCCACCCCGGTCCGAAACCCAGTTGAAAGGCAATTAAAACCCCCTTGCGGGGTTTTACAGTGCCCCACTATATTGACCCCCGGGTGTCTTCCTTCACTGGACTGCCCGGAGCAAAAATGGCCTTTTTTCCCCTTAAAGCTAAAGGTGGCGCCAGGAAAACCGAGAATAGTAAAAAAAGCCAAAGTTTGATAATGGGGGGAAACCCTTTACACATTTTGGTTTTCCTTTTTGGGGATTTATTTGGGAAACATTTCTCCCAACAATCTCTTTGAATAAGTCATTTCCCTCTCCAAAATTTTCACCGAATCAAATTAAAAAATTTTTCGAAGATTCAAAATGATGTGCTGTTTTTTTTTTTCTATTTATATTCCCTTTCATACAGTCATATTTGCGTTTTTTATATATTCTGGTTTTTTGGGGGATTGTTTAGTTTGTCCTATATAACATTTCCCACATCCACAAAAATACTATTTATTAACTGTGTAAAATTTAAATTTTTCCCGTAGTTTTCAAATTGTAAAAGCAAATTTGTGAGGGAAACGGGTTTATAAACATTATTTAATTTAAAATATTAACACATTTCTTTTTGGAAATATTTTTTTTCCCCTCTGTTCTTCGACGTTTATTAATTACACTAAAATAAATGGGGGGGGGAGTTCTTCGCCTTTACTAAATTTTCCGGAAAGGAAAAATGGACCTTTTTTTCACTATGAGAAAACCTTAA
This sequence comes from Gonioctena quinquepunctata, assembly GCA_018342105.1. Taxonomy (NCBI): domain Eukaryota; kingdom Metazoa; phylum Arthropoda; class Insecta; order Coleoptera; family Chrysomelidae; genus Gonioctena; species Gonioctena quinquepunctata. The sequence goes on along the minus strand of JAFIRS010002618.1, from coordinate 533 downwards.
TTAGAAAGTATATGTGCTAATATCACTTGGTTTTTTTTTTGATGGGTAGTTTTTTCCCTAATGGAAAAAAAGGGTTTTGTGACGTCACGTTCACTAAAAGTTGATTTGGCATCGTTGTATGAGTTTTTGGGTCATGGTTGTGACAAAGGGGGTTTGTTATTTGATACTTCGAAAAGGGGTTTGTTCGTTTTTCTCCACGGAATAGAATATTATCAATAGTTTTTCTCTCTTCAGCTCTTTTTTTTTGCATATATCTGATACGAGACCGAGAAAGGAGAACTGCTCAAATGAACAAACTCACCATGAATGTTTGGTATTGAAAAATTTCCGGGAAAAATTTTTTTTTAATTTTGATAACTATGAAAATGTCTAAAAAGTGCTATGTGCACGGTTTCGAACCCATGAAAGTGAATCAAACTTTGTAACAAGCGGAAAAATATGCTATTGTGCGGGAACCCTTTTTTCCGGTGAGTTTCAACGGGGAAAGATCTTTAAAAATTTTACTCCCAAAGCAAGTTTGAAAAAAAATCAGT